>KL255101.1:17221-36230 GCA_000699545.1 Podiceps cristatus
GGTGGGTGGGGCAGAGAGGGGAGGGGGCAGGGAGCTACAGCAACACATACATCTTAGCTCCCCAAGGGTTTAATAAAAAATGGTTCAATAGCATGAATGTAATTGTTTAAGAACTTCAGATGAAACACTAAAATATCATAGTGTGTAGGTAGACCCTCACTGTTTGTGGGTTTTTTTTCAGTCACCTTTGAAGTAGCCTTCATCCAACTGAACTGAAACAAACCATTGTGCTATTCAACAACTAGCAACGCTGCTCGTTGCAAAAGTCACGCTGAAGGATGTAATAAAAACTGCAGAGTTCTGCTACCATATTATTTTGGTCTGAATACATCTCTCATTGCCTGCTAAGATCCTACACCAAAGACGTTCCAAAGACTGGTCAAAATCGAAAGTGTTAAGGCTCTAGATTTCAATATCCCAAAAGAAATGTAACTCTGGCTTCTGCATGTAAGTATTATTTGGTAAGTCTAATTCTGTCAAAATTAATTGATTTTTTTTTTCTTTTTAAAATAGGTTCTGTCTAACTACATGCAAATGCAATGTTGACACCATCCATAAAGGTAAGAATGAGATAGTTATAATTAAAGCCATTATGCAATTAATGTAACCCACGGCAGTGTTCAAAAGGCAAGCAGAATAGTTGTCTGTCAAACAAAGCAAAATACCTGAACCACCTCTGTGCCCTCAATTATCTTCCTGTAGTAGGAAACAGATGGACAATTAGAACTTCCGGCAACAACATATGATCTCTCAGGGTAGGCTAGATCCCAAAACCTAAACACAAACAAACAAAATCAAGACGAGATGTTCAATTTTATCAGCTTAATACAGCGGTTTACAAGCTGTTTTGCACTTATGATGAAAACGAGTGGGCACAAATATTATATGCTTTCTATACTTGGAGGAAGACAGCGATGCAGTGAAATCAACATTCATATCAAGTTTACACATGAGTTACTGTATTGTTTCATGCAGCTTATCAAGAACTTTACAGAAGGGTACACGTGGTGTTTCAGAGAAGCACCGAGTTTTACACTGCTTTTGCTGAGAATAATTCTCTCAGCTCACTGATGCTTATTAATGAACACATCTTCAGTATTATTGCTTTGGCTTCCTGGAGCTTACTTATGCAATGCTTGGCAAAATTTAGTACGCTATCAGGAGCGGAGGGGAAAGTGTCAAACAAAATGCTGTTGGTTTCATTACCTTATTTTCATGTCTGAGCCTGCTGTCAGTAATATGGGATTACCAGACGCTGGACTATAGTATATTCCGTGGATGCTGTGGGGAGAAGGCTAGTAGGGAAAAGGGATATATAAAAATAAATTATCACCAATAGCTGTTGCCGTACTTCACAAAGGGAATGCATTCTTTACCCCATTCATGCATCCATTCATCCTATTTCTAAATATTTCTGACAAATACCAAGTTACTTTGTTAACAGGCCACATCTTAACACACTAAGGGCAATTGCTTTCTTTTATGCCTTATGTTGCACAGAGCAATGCCACAGATTTAAGCCTGCATAATACTTCTTTGGCATCTTGGAAATTACATTCTCAATGATGGCAAGTGAGAAAGATTGTTTCTAACAGAATCAGGCATGCAAATCATGCTGAAAAGCACATAGATGCTCAAATTTTTATGCCATGAAGCCATTAAAGGATAGACATGTAACAGAAAACAAGCTTGAATCACAGGTTCCCTGCGTGCAAAGTGGGTGACCAAAATGAACTCAGCCTGCAGTCTTTGTAGCATGTACAAATTCAAGTTTAGGTAGATTCCAGATCTGCATTTACAACATTTATAGAAGCAGCTGTGGTTATTTTTGTGTATATATTTGTGTTTTTAAGAAAGATATCCCAGACTGCTCCTTCTCCAATAAACTCCTTGCAGAGGAACAACTTCATGCTTTAAACTAGCAGTTAAGTGCAGTAGTGGCATTATATTACAGAAAGAATGTGCAAACGAGCAGATGCTTACAGAAATATGCACAATCCCAGAAAGAGCAAATAAAAGTAAGTATAGGATACCACACTATGACTTTTGGGTTTACCATAATCTTTACAGACTTGACCAGCTCACTGGTTTTCTAAGAACATGACTGGATATAGCAAGTGAGTGTTACCAGTACATTCCACTGACAGTGGAAGACACCACGAAGATTCAGATTACACTGCTGTTTTACAAAGGGGATTTAATTTGGAAAGTCAAATAATTACAGTGCCAAAATAAATCCCAGGACAAGTTCCTGGTGCCAAGCTGGCAAGGCCATGGAGACGGGTAACTGTACTGACACACAGCATGGAGTCTGGGGTGGTTCGAGCCCCCGCTACAGAACAGAAACAGATAAAGACCAGACCTGCAGTTCTGAAAGAGGTGGTGCACTGCTGGCCCACAAAGTGAAGCGTCGATCGCCAGTTTCCATATCCCACATGGAGACTTCATTATTGCCTTGAACAGCTACAGGAAAGCAGGAAAGATATCACCAATGCAAAAAATATGAAATGGGTTGGCTGGCTCTTGCTACCTGTTCTACTCACACAGCATAGAAGGTAAAACAGAGACACTCTCTACTTGTTCTCTGCAGCATATGTGTTAGCCTTGCTTCAGCAGTAAAGCCATGCGCGCATTTTGTTGGTTTTACCACTTAGCAGCAGCTTCACTAAAGTGCCTCATTTAAGAGAGTTTAAATGAAACCTGCTTTAATCTCCAACCCTTTTTAAAAGGTATTAAAACCTCGCTTTACTCCGTGGATAACTTCTCATCCTTCTTTGAAGAGGATGGATAGTCTGTTCAGCATGGTCATCAGGGACTTTGGAGATTACTCCTGGGCAGGTAAGACAGCAATCCAGTTACAGAGTTCAGTAGCTACGATGAAGTTCCACACCCAGATTTAGTATGGACAGGCAAAGAATTCTGTTCAAGGGATTGTTGACATGCCTGGCAGCAATCTAGCACATAAGGACTTTTTAATAATATTCCAAAGTGAAGAACTTTGTCACTGATTTATTCTTCAGCAGGGGGGAAACAAACTAGAAAGCACAGAGAAGCTTGCTTTATTTGTACGTTTTTTCAAGAAATTTATCTCCCAGGGTGGTTAATAACTAAAAGAAGAAGTGAAGCCCAAGAAACAAGTTTTAAGTAAAAATATGAAACCCAAATTACTCTCATTTTACAGCAACTTTATCGTTTTTGTTATTAGGATTAGTTTAATCGATTTGTCCATTTCAGAATGTGTTTCTGACACAAACACTTAAAAGTATATGACAGTACTACATGCTGTGAGGATGAAGCAGCTGTGAGCATACCAAATGAGAAATCTTGGGAGACTTTTGAAAGCTCTAACCCATGACACAGCTGGGTTAGATTCAAGTGGGAATTGGAATGGGACAGCTTTCAGTCTCTGCTCTGCAGAAGCACTGATGGCAGTGGCAGAATTCCCATCAATGTCAATGTATGTCACAATTTTGGGTTTTGTCTTTTACAGCATTTTGTACTTAAAAAGCAATGTGGTAGACAGCACACAGGGAGGGACTCTCATGAGAGCTGTTAAAGAATGAGAATGTTAAAGGCTATCATTTTCATACTGGCTTAACACTACTTCCCCTCCTCCCCCCTTGTTTTTTTTAATTTCAAAGAGCCAGGAAGAGCACAGTGGCAGAACACAAGTATGAACATTCCCTTTTTCCTTTCCTCTCCCCAGGCAAAGCATAAGAAAAACTACAAGGTATTAAAAAAAAAAAAAAAACAACAAAAAACAAACAACAACACACCCCAAAACACAACAACAACACAACCCAAAATCAAACAAACAAAACCCAACAACAACAAAACACCAAAACCACCAAACCACCAAAACAAGAAGGCCCACAGGGCCTGAAGCAGAAGCTGAAACAGAAGCTGCTTTAACCTCACAGATGCCAGAAGTTGTGATAAGTTTAGACCATCTTTTACCTGCTATTACCCAGGACTGATAGACAGGATGCATGAGCAGGCGTCTGATCCGGGCCTTGGAAGGATGAGAATGGCTGGAGATAGGTAACTGAAACCTCATGTCCCAGCATGCCATGGTACCGTTGCTTGTCCCTGGTGAGAGAAAGTTCCCCACAGTCAGAGGGATAAATACACAAAGTTTTGCCCATATCCTCGCTCTCTGTTCCTAGGGAGACTGGACTTCAGCCTCACGAACTTAGAGCACAGAACACTTCCCACAAATACCTCAGGAGGTGTTTCTCTACTCTTGTTTGACAAAAAGCATTGACTAGTGAATCAGATCAAGCAAAAGTTTGACATAGTTACTGTAGAAGAAAACTAGAAGGGAGGGTGGGGGGTGGGGAAGAGAGACGCTAACACAAAATACAAGCTTACCAATGCACAGCCAGCACTGGTGTATGTCCACAGCAAATGAAGTTATGAGGCCTAACTTCAAATCATGTTTCAGTGTCCAAGCGTTGCTGCTAGATCGCAAATCCCATCCCACCAGAGATCCATTAACTGTACTGTAAGCCAGTACTGACTGGGCTCCTGAATTGAAGTGATGCATATCTACCACACAGCCGTCATCCTTCAAATCCAAGGACCTGGGTTAAAAGAATAAACTAATTTAGAAACAGATACAAGTCCCTCCAAGTTTAAGACTCCTTGCAGTAGCTTATGCTGAGCAGCATTTTCCTCTTCATGTCACTTCTCAAGGCATCTGCCAGAAACAACTTTGTGATTTTAGTGCAACAGATGCTTATGCTTTCTCAAATCTCTCTGCTGATAGGACCTCCAAGCCTTCTACGGGCTAGTAAAATACTATCAGCAGCTCTTTGCAAACAAACACAGCTCTGTGCTCTGGGTCTCTTGGGTATGTTTGATATTTCTCTCCCATTCATGCTCCACATTTATCAGATATTCATCTACCCAGGATTTACAGGCAGGAACACCCCTCCCCATGTTATACTGCTAGAACTGCCATCAATCACTTAAGTGTGTGCAAACGGACACCTTCTTCAGGCACAAATGCAGTGCCTACCCCCTCAATAATATCCCATCTCCCATATTTTTGCCACCTTACACACATTAAAAGCCTGGGAGAAAAAAACTGCAGGTCTGAGGCCAAACTACATGTTGTACATTTGTAAACATTTATCTAATGACCTGTAAAAGAACCTCCAAAATTACTTTGTAAGTATTAATATCGTAACTATTGGTAGTAAGAAACTACCAATCCCAGTGCAAAAATAATTGAGAACTATTCATACTGGCTGTTTCAAGATCATAATAAGTCCAGTGACACAGGAGGCACCAATAACCTAGAGCTACGAATTCTCAGCCCTGCACAGCTGCCTTTCGACCCTTCTTTATGAAGCAGGGTAAGACCATGGATTACAGCCTTCCCTTCCAGCCTGGGCTCAGCCAGCAGGAAGCCTAGAGCAAATCAAGGGATCTAATCGAGGAACATACTAACAGCTTGAGCTCTGCAGTGAGACTTAATTGTTTTAAGTACATACCTGCTCTGTATTGGATGGATTTTAGGAGATTTAGGGAGCTTTGATGCTTCAATACCAAGAAGCTGGATAGCACCATTATCTGAAGCTATTGCCAAGTAATGCGAGCCTTGGCAGAATGTAAGTGTCTTTACATGTCCTCCAATCCGAGAGTATGTCAAAATTGATCTAAACAGTAAAGAGGGGAAGAAAAAAAAAAAAAAGAGGGTTTTTTTTGTGGCTCTTTAAAAAAAATTATTTTTCTCTCAAATACCTACTTAAAACCAATGGCTCTTGAGAAAGCTCTAAAAATAACATTTTCAAAGTTTTCCAAAATCAGAAAGCAAAGCCCATGTTGCCTCTGCAAGCTTAACTCTCCATCTTTGAGCATCTAGGTTATGACAGTCTCCAACTGCAGAAGCACACATCTGTCTAAAAGTCTAAAAGTAGTGTACCATACCACCTGTGTTTCAACCAGCAATAGTTTTCCTGCATCCAGTATCAGTGGGTGAGACAGTTAAGCACAAAGCTAATTTGTTCCAAAAAAACCTCAGATGGCTTTAAACAGCAGCATTACAATTGATGTATGTATAGAAATGAAATCAAAAATCTTGTAATTAGTACAACTGCAAAGCAGTCTCTGCATTTAAAACATTTTTTTCTTTTATTAACAAATGGAAACAGCAACCTAATACTTTATAGCTGCATGCCAAGAGGAACATCAGTCTATCTCATTATTGAAATCTCCAGCACACCCACAAGTGATTCATATTTTGCTCCCAGCTCTAGTTTATTTTGCACTCTAAAGCAGCAGCCCCAAAATCCCATGAGTTTTAAAGCTACCTGGTTGTAGTGGTTTTTCCTTCCATTTTTTGGCTGTTCCAGATTTTCACTGTGCCATCATTTGAGCAAGTGGCAAAAATGGAGTGTTCATCAGAGACTCGAATGCGGTTCACAGCAGACTTGTGTTCATGAAGGTGAGCTACCAACAATCCTTTGGGACGCCATCCTACAGGGAAAACCAAAACCATAGTTTGGTGTTGATTTCATAACTTAATCAGGAACATGAAAATCTCCCCGATCCCATCCACTGCAAGGATCTAGTCATTGCAGCTACAAAGCACAGAAGGCCCTGAAAACACAGGGCTAAGACATTTTAAAGGCAAAAGCCTAGTTGCTCAACTCTAAACTAAACCCCACTGGCAGATCTGGGCAAGAGTTTTCTTTTAGATAGGTTCTGTGGACACTCAGTGAAATTACAATGAGGCCTTCTGTGTAGGCTTTGTAGAGACGCTAGTGCACAGTTCTCCTGTTATCAGTCTATGCAGATTGCTGTGCTGCAAATGGCAATCCCATAACACATCTGAACAGACCTAAGCTCCTGGATTGTCTGTATAGTGCCTCAAGGGACAGGGTCAGTGTTGTACTACATGCTACATTGCCAGCCTTACATACCTAATAAAATGAAATAACAGCTCTTAAATCCCACAGAAAATTTACTCCACTCCTTCAAAAAGAAACTGAGGAGTTGAGCTGTTAAGTTTCCTCTTTTGAAATAAGCATCACAGAAGTATCTGGCTGCACTTCTAACAGGCATCTACTTTGGTGAAGCATTAACAGCAGATGTAGATAATAAAGGACAGACCACAGCAGATTTCAGAATACGACACAAACTTTAAATATGAACATTTTTCTGGCACTCACTCCCTTGTGTGGCAGAACAGGTCAGCTGCTTGTATTGGGACACGTTATTTCATAGGTTGTAAAACTCTCTTCAGAAGACAAAGACATGGCTTAGCCAAGCTCAGTCAAGGTTAGCTATGTTCAAATGCTATCTGGTTTGATCATTTTCCTGATGAATTTCTACTACTTCCCTTAAATCGACATGGTAGCTGTATACCCCCAGGTGCGTACATTTAATGCTAGATTTAGCAAAAGACTTTAGCATTGCTGTGTTGATTACTGCAAGCCTAGCTGGGACAGACTGCTCTCAACATCTGGAGTTTAAGGACACGAACTCCCATTGGTAGAGGACAGTCTGGAATCTCCATATGGGATACCCAGCAATGAGCACACGGAGTGGAGAACACCAGCAAAAAATGCTGAGAAACTAATCTGAGTAAATCCCAATCTAAATAGCATTCTATTCTAAATCTCCGTCTCAGTTTGGAGCTTCAAAATGTAAATTGTGGCCATAGGAAGATGGCTGTGATTTAAAATTGTATGTTTTCTCCCAGAGCCCTAATTAGCAAACCCCAGGTGTTGCTCCCAGGGAGGAACAAGAACAAATAAGAGGTAAAAATGTCTCTCCTTGCTTTCTGAAAGCAACAATGTAGTATGAGAATACACGTGTTCTCTATGTGGCGGGGCACTGTGTCGCTGTCACCGCTGCTGGTGGAGACAGGCTCCTTTGTAAAAGAAGTCAGCCCAAACAGCCTACCCCAGTATGTGGGCCACGGGGTAAGAAAACCCAGCCAAGAGGTCACAACACTCAACAGGATGGCTGAAAATCAGGAGCCACCCCAGGCAAAATACTCACATTTCTCACCTCCCAAAACAGCATTTCTCCCCTTGCTCAAACCAAGCCACAAGCTGTTAACAGGACGGCAAATTATCTGCCACAAACAACCCACTTTAGAAAAAACTCACTGGAACAAAGTGCACAACCTGGACTTCAGACCAGTGGTTTGGGTCCGTTACTGAGAAGATAAAGCTCTAGGTACCAGACCCTCTTTCATAGGTCACGCACGTACTTTGCCAAATAGGTGTTCTGCATAGTAGGCACATTTCCTAAACTAGTAATTTCCTCTTTTACTCATTTTTTGCATTTTTTCCTTGAGACGATGATGTTTTGACTCAAATTATCTATCTTTTGTTTGCACAATAACCTCAGTGGCCCGTGACTTACCTGGAGGTGGGGGCTTGCTCTCCCACTCAGCATTCTCCATCATCTGTTTGGCAAGTCTCTCTGCATTACACTGTTCTCGCTTCTGCTGGATCAACTGCTGAAGTTCAGTTTTGCAAGTGGTGATGCGTAACTGGTGTGCAGATGGGGATGCTGTACTGCTCAGTGCCTGCATGGTCGGTTTCCTGGGTTGAACAACTGTTCCATCAGATGCCTGTAAGAGATAAGCACTTAAAAATATTCGCCTTACATTCTACACACAGATAAATCCTGTACTGAAGATTACTGGGTCACACTGAAAAAAAAAATGGAAAAGCCTTTTTTATTGAATCAATTAGCAATGAATTAGCATTAAAAAAGTCATCTTGCATGAAAACAATTAAACAGTGAAAATTATTCTTTATAGAAAAGCTTAACCATTCACTTATTCTACCCTGCTTACCTAGTCTGTTCTGTATTCTGTTTGTAGAAACTGTAACGTGCCATGCATACTTCTTAATGTGATTATTACAGAAGCAGCTATTGCTCTCAAGACTGACAGAATTACACATTCTTTCTCTAAAAATTGTTTATTTTGGGCTTTAAAAATAAAAGTGTGAAGTGTTTCCCTCTTATTCAGAGTGGACACTCATTTAACGCTAGCAGAAGTTCATCTCGAACTAGAAACCAAATACAGAACAGTGTTGAGTGTCAAGAGATGCCTCCATAGCCTGCAGGGCTCCCAGACCATCCTTCTGCAGCCAGTACTAAGTATTACAGGTACGGGATGTCTAAATGCAGCCATGATGTGATACGCTAGTTCCAAGTTAAAAATCATGACATCTCTTCCTCACAACACATATCAGGGCATGTAATTTGATGAAAAGTCTCCCCTGCCAGAACAGCTTACCTAATAATTGGCTAATCCACAAAGTAAAGCATCTATTTGTTAGTAAAGCTCTTTTGTTCAAGTGACTAAACTTACTTCCATCCTCTATCAACTCCTATTTTAAAAATAAGAACTTGAAATTCAGCTACTTTGCTGGAGAAGACACCAGAGAATAGCACCAGTGTCAAATAACCTCCAAAGAAAACAAGAATGCCACATCCCTGTAGTCCCATTTGGCTTTAACACTACTGAATACTTTCCGTTTAAGATGCGAAGACAGTATTTTTCAGGAATACCTGTGGAGAGGATGACAAAGTGGCACAAATGCCAGCTGAGGACTCTGAACGAAGTGGTTTCACAGCCTGGATGGCTTCAGGATCAGTAGTTTGCCCATGTCCTTTGGATATTGGCTGGGAGATGTTCGTTGGTTCCAAGGACCCAAACATGCTTTTCCACTCTTCATTTACATTTGAATCTTGCTTTACATGTTTTCTAGCTACCAGCAGTTAAGAGAGAGGAAGGAGGTAGAAGGAGAAAAAAAAAAACAAACAAAACAAAACACATTATCATGACAACATTCATTCAGGCTGGTCATTACTTTCAGACTACATGCAAGTCCAACGTTTACATGCCGGTTTATTACTTATATATAGAGAAAACCCTACTGCTAAGTTGTTTAAGCCAGCTGACAGGGATTTATGAGGCAAACAAAACAAAGCACTTGCCACACGTGTTCTCACCTTCTTAATCCTATGTAGACTCATGCAATAAATCATTCCAGTATAGGGAAAGTTTGCATCTAGAAGGGTACAGGATTAGACTCCATATGATAATTTTTTTTTTATAGAATCACTGAAGGTCCCTTCTAACCCAAACCATTCTACAGACACCTCATTCGACCCTCCTGAAATGAGTAGGGACATCAGGGATAAATTTGTAATAGCATAGTAGGCAAATCATTGCCAGTGACAAGTACAATCAGTCTTCCATCACAATCACATCACCTGTAGATTCAAAAATGTTATCTGTAAATAGAAAATTTATTTGTTTTCAGCATTCCTTTGGAGTTACTTAAAAGTCTGAGAAATGAAAAAATGGGACAAATTAAATTTGGACAAAATCAGTGAAGAAAAGTTAAAGGCATGAAGACTTTGCAGGTGACAGTTTTGGGTGAAATAAGTAAGTCCAAATACAGACTTCATATACACTAATTTTTAGATTCTGTCCACTCCTGACTCAAGAGGATGGGAAAAAAAAAAAAAAAAGAAAAAAAAATCCTGTACTTATGTACTTTCCTTTAAAATGATATAGCAAAACATTTGCAGTCAAGCATCTTAATTCTGGAAGTAAGATGGCGATAAATATACCGTTTGCAGATATTTCTGTATTTTTACATCTAAAACCACAGAACCCAACAGAGGAGGGACTTACAAGCTTGAGAGAGCAAAGGGGAAGCTCAAACACTCTTTGGAAGAGAATAATTTTGAGGATATAGAGAACTGGAATAGAGTTAGCAGCAAGTGGATTTCAAAGCTGAACAAGGAAATATAAGAGGTTTTTTGAGCTGAAAGAGGAGCAGGCAAAAAAGTAAACAGAGGTGGATGAGCAGCTGAAGAACCCTAAGGTCAAAAAGCATGTACTTGGTGGGTGAGCGACAGTTGGCACTCCTCAGTGCCAGCCTGTTTCTGCATCACACCCAGGCCTCAGTTTCCTCCAAGCTACCTCAAGAAAACATCCCAGATTTTCACAGTTAAAGAGCTCATTGCTTCTTGAGAAGAAACAGAGAGAGCAGAAATGTAGCCTTCATAATTTACAGTTACCATGGGTCACTAAAGTCACGTCTGTCACAACCAGCTAAACCTGTGCATATTGCTACTGCAAATGCAGAGAGCGTTCGACCACCGCACAACTCAAATAGCAGTAGTAATTGTCTTAGTGCAAACTCTGTGAGGATGGTGATAGTTATGTAGGCGGAGCTATTGAGAAAGCTTGCTGAGTAAATCAAAGACTTAATTTTCCGACCCTGTAAAAAAGGCTATGTATTACCTATATAGACCACAAAATATACCAACCACGTTTGTCATCCGGCTCCTGCTTTGTTTTAACAAGATCCACTTGTCTCCCAGTTATTCCCAGAGCTGACAAGTCAATCACCCCTTTCTGACTGCTGTCATGCAGGTGGCTCTGATCCACTATATTGGCTTTAGCTTTATTTGATTTTAGCATAAAGTCTTTCAGTGCTAACAGTTTGTCTTCCTCCTCCTCAGTCATCCCCTACAGAATAAAAGAAAATATTATTTACTTTTGAACAAACACCTACATCAAGGCATAAAGATGCAAGAAGCAGTAAAATTAATGACTAGCTGAGAAGTGGAAGGAAAGAGCACCTCCCTAGAATCAGTCTATCACTCATACAAGAGGCAAGCTGCTGTAGTATAAGAATGTCTTTCCTCCTCGTGAACAGGGCTAGGATTAGCAAAAGGGAACGAGAGCATTTAATATTGGATCACTGCCTGGTGCAATCTCCTTAACTGCCTCCTAGGCCATGCTTACAGCTCACCAGCCACAGGAAAAAAAACAAACACACTCAGCTGCAGTCCTTCCTCTTCCCAGTTCTCACTTCCCTGTGTGGGTGATTCCTAATGTCCCCCTCTTCACATCTGAGCCTCATCAATTTCCATCTCCATTTGGTTTTGGCACAGCAGATCTGTCTCGACAAATGCATACTCCTCTATCCAACACAATAGACAGCACATGTTCTGTAACACTGCTACATCACCAATGTGTCAGAAATTTGAGACATACAGCCTTTTTTTAAAGACTTAAGTTGTATTTGGGAAATCTAGATACAAGGTTGCCCTATTTCTGGCAGATCTTCAAAAAATCTTCCTTAACTTCTGAACTCTTTGCCCTACAAGTGCATACCGAAATCAATGAAGTTAATAGTTTGTTTGCAGGATCAGAACCTCAGACTGGGAGTCCCTCACAGCAGCAACTGCAAGGCTGGGGTCTGTGGAGATGTACAGAGCCCAAGCATCTCAAGCCTGACTTTCAAAGTACAAATAAAAACCAATCACTTGTGAAAGAAGCTTCTTCAGCAGCTGTGCAATGGCTGGGTCCTCTGGGGGTGGGCAGTCAGGGAGAGCACCATTCCTCTTCTTCTGACGCATATGAAGGTGTCGGAAGAGGCTTGTGATATCCTTTGATCTTAAGACATAATCAAATATGGAACGGCTGACGGGCTCTTTCAGTACACTTAGCAGGACTATTTCTTTATCTATCTGCAATTCAAAAAGAGAGACCAGTCGAGGTGGACCATGGCTAAGACAGCCTTAAGAATTATGACTGACCAAGGTATATTCACATTAGTACTTGAAGCATTACCTGTATTATTGGTTGCGTGATAAAAGGGTGGAGGTACGGCATTAGCTTGCAGTAGACATCGGCAATATTTAAATACTGTGCTACCACAGTGATAAATCCAACTGCACCATAACGTATCCAAAGATTAGGATGGCATAGGAAAGGTGCTGAAAGAAAATTGGGCTGTTAAAAATATATCATTTAAATTAAAGGGACAGGATCATCCTGTATATGGCAGCCTGCGATGGCATTTCCTTCCCCTACAATCACCCCCAAATTCAGCTTTCCCTCCTGCAGAGCACCAACATTAAAACATCTGTACTGAGAAAAACTATTTTATGGACTTCACTGGGTCCATGCTGTTCAGCTTCCCTGCTTTTGGCAAAAAAAAGCATAATTTTCCTGTTTATTCATTTCAATCCCTAGATGCCAACTCCAGATTTGCAAACAAGACTAATCAAAAAATAAGTCTCAATCAAAAAATAAGTCTCAACCTTATTCTGGACAATTAATGAAGAATCCTGATACCAGTGATTTATTGTCTTTTTTTAAGTAAATACTTTATTCCTTCCTTCTTCCCCTCTCATCCTTGAACTACTTATATTGGAAGATAACTCATAAGTCCATCTCAATTATGTGGTTTTTAAGAAGATGTGATCAAGAGACTGTATCCGGTCATGAGATATAATCACAGATCATCTGCCTCAAATTTTGACTGCATTTGAAAAGCCATTGCATCAGGAAGAGGCAGACAACATCTCAAAAGATCAGTTGTTCTTTTCTTTTCCATAAACAGCTGGTGAATCTTGAGCACGTCTAAATTAAGCGGATAAGCCTGACGAGGAAGGAGAGACCAACTATCTATTCAAGGTTCTACTGAGTTAAATGGGATTTTATGGTGTTTGAAATAGGGTGTGAAAGGATCATGCATTGTTTGAAGGACTGCAGTCCCCTCTTCCTCAAAGGCTGATGGGCAAGAATTTGCAAGTTATGTGCCTGATCAACTTCCAGAAGTAACACAGAGTTTTTCTTGATAGGAAGATGGCATGAAGAACAAGCAAAGATCTTAAAGCAGAAGGTTTTTGGGCTCAAGGATGAGTATTGTTTGCTGCTGTCCTACGCAAAATCAGAAGATGCTTCCAATTTGTTCCACCAAAACAATTATCTTAAGAGTTCTAAGCACTAACATGGTCCAACTAGCAATAGTTCATTAATGCAATTTTGTGTAGATTCTAAAAACAGTACTGTTTTGGACTTTGGACTAAAACCGCATATTGGAATGCTAAGCTGACTGTGAAGCTTTATGTAGTACGAAGATTTCTTTTCTTAAATAGGAAAACAAGGTATTCTCTAGTATTCCAACTTACCAATATCACAAGCAAACTCATAAATATGGGGCTTCTGCAAGAGTCCTAACTGGCACATACAAGTAAGAGCATTGAGGGCTTTATAAATGACAAATTCTTCAGCATCACTGAGACCTTGCTGAAGCAGAGGTTTCAGTATTGATGAGCTTTGCCAGCCAACGTAAGCAGCAACACCTGGAACATATAAAGAACACATAAAAATCCAAAATAGCACTTCCTTGCCTTTCCTCATCAAAGTTTAAAATTGCTGTCCCTTAGAGATATCTCAAAATAGATTATTAGTCATTAGAAAAAAAAAAGAAGCTGCTTTCCATTCAAAGTTAGAACAATATTCTGACAAGTGTTTGACAAAAGCAGATCCCTGTGCCTGCAGAGGTCCTTCCAGATGCCAGGTACAGATGCCAGCACACAGCTGGCCAGCAGAAGTCTCAAACAGCAAGGCAAAATCAGCAATGCTCCTAAGGGTTGGGGATACAGTGACTGCATTTCTACATGGAAAGGCCAAGTGAGCCACAATGAAAGGTTCCGCTAGCAGGATTTTGTCTTTTAACTTTTAACAGTGATTGTAATTTCAGTCTTTTAACAGTGATTGTAATTTCAGTATCATTCAGACTCCTGAAAAGACTGAACTGGATACTGGACTACTTATCAGCAAGGAAAGTTTATAACATACATTCACTTAGCCACAACAGAAAGAATCACTAATAGTCAAAAAAGGAACATTTAGAACAATCTTCTAAAACTCTTCCAGCTTGAAATGGCTGCAAGATTTGCTGTTCAGTTAACTAGTCTCAAATTATTTGCCATCATGAAGCCACTCTGACTGTAGTTTCAAAAAGAAATCCAATTTTAAAATATATTTCAAAAATCTTAGAAAGAAACCAAGATCAAAAGCAAAATGGAAGTAATTCCTTCGAAGCTGCTGGACAAAAATATATCAGCTGCACCGCAGTAAAAGAAACTGCTTTCCTGTTCTTCTTACTTTCCCATGTGAAAACTAGCCACTGGCCACAGGAAACTGTCATCTGGAATTGCTTGTTTGGATTAGAGAATCCATCTACAATAATTAATCTCTGGTAACAATCAGGGAGATGGACCTTGATGGATTTCTGATCTTTCCTCTAGCTTTACATCCATCAAACTAACACTCCTTCCCACAAACAACTGGGCAAGTCCTCTCATCATTCTCAAGAGGAGGGGAAAAAAAAAAAAAAAAAAAAAAAAAAGTTTTTCATTGAATAGCTCAGGCTTATCGTTACTATTGTCACACGTGGTACACAGCATAGACAGCAACTGCCTCTGCTTCTAACTCAGTTATTTGGGATTGATAAATACCAGAAAATTCAATGTCTTCCCCCAGAAAATTCAGCATCTTCCCATCAGAATTGAGATTAAACATGAAATAACTTTATCGCTTTCACTCTAATAAAGTAGTAATCAATATACTTGCTCATATATTAAAGCTAGGCTTTGCAACCAGTTACTAAAAGGAAGAGAGGAAGAAGACAGAAATAGCACAGGTAAGAGAAATCCCTTCAGTGCCACTGTTACAGAAGGGCATCTGCCCACAGCCACAGGCTGCAAGTACCTGAATACGAGTTAGAGAGCTCAGTTTTAAAGATGTGCAAAAGCTTTAAGTAAACCAGTGTAAAATAAAAATCTAAATTGTGAACTTTATCTGAACTCTTCTATGGAGGTTTTGAACAGATACTGGGAGTGGGGGAGAAGTTAAAAACAGGTTACATGTCTTAATTGCCTCACATCTCTCTGTCTTTTGCAACAAGCCAGGACACTGTGACCTGTGCTTTGGCTACCCCATTGCTCCTTCTAAACAAATTCTGACAAGTTATTAGCATCACATCTTGCCAGGGTTTGCCAGCACAGCATTTTGTGACTTCCAGTCATAACGGAATGTGTGCCTACCGTAACCGCCCTGCTGGAAGTTTCATCACGCTTGTTTTTTCTTGCCATGCACCTTAAGTACCATCTTCCCCCCCCCAGGTACTGCAATGGGAAAGTTTTCTTTATCCGTAAGTCCTGAGTGTTGACTCTCAGCAAAAGTCATGTGGAATAGTTTCCAACATACATGCAACATTTGATACACTTAACAGCTGATGTCATCACTAGTAATAGTTTTATAAATTGTTATTAAGTTTTCTGAACTGACAGGAATCTTTAAGTGAAGTTTTAAGGCACTAAAAAAATTTTTAAAACTGTAATTTTAGCCTATACCAACGCATAGTTTTCATCATATGAAGAGGTCTACTGAAGTTAATGGGACCATGCACACATGTCAAGTGATACTTCTACTAGACAGCTTGCAGAAATCTTAGTATTTACTTGTCATAATTTAGCCTTTTGAGTTAGAGGCTTCAGCAAAGACTAAAAAAAAAAGCATTTAAAGTTTTTTATGTTAATCTAACCTAGACATAAATGCCTCAGTCTCATTTGTATTAAATATTTGGACTAAAAGAAAAATATACTTGTATTTACATCGTTTCATCTTCCCTCTCTAAAGAAACATTTACACCAAATAATTCAACAAAGTCTTTTCCTATAAATTATAGAAATCTTTGTAAAAATGAACCTTTATATGACTGTTAAGTTTCCAGGATATTCAAAAGTTAATTTATTTACATCATCTCTCTACTCTGTTTAGCTGAAACCAAACACTTACCAACAATGCTGTCAAAGAAAGCTCCTCGGAGATGCCAGTCATTCTTGTCATTTAAGAAAGTGATCATATGAGACAGAAGAACATCATTGGCTTTCTGACGTCCAAAAAAGACACAGAGACGTGTTATTCCATTTTCCATCAGCGTTTGTTTCACGATATTCTCCGGGTCACTTAGCAATGTCACAACTTTCTGTTGGACCATTTCATGCAAGGCTTGCAACTCTGCAAGAGACAACAGGATGAAATTGGGATTGGTGAGAAACAATATGCACATGTGTACTACCTGCTGCTAAAGGAATTACACTGATAGGCCACCCTGAAGAACACCCGACTCAGTGAGACAGGCAACACAACAGAACCTCAAGAATTCTGATAACTGGCTTACCAAAGACTCCAGATTAAGCATGAGGTGGTGGCAAAGCCAAAGAGTATAGAAATGTAAAACATTCCTACCAGATCAATATATTCTAAACTTGTCATAACTTCAACTAAGATGATCCAGCTCATTATATATATATATATATAGGTAAAATGATGATGTGAAAAAGCATCAGAATGAGTCAGCAGCAATCTTACAACATGAGAAAAAAAAAAATCCTTCAAGGCAATTCTGGCTTGATAAGTTTATCTGACTATCAGTTTCAAAATTTGTGAACTGACAACAAATCAAGAGTGTATTTTCAGGTAGGTAGATTGGCTTCATTAAGGACACAGAGAGGAATAAACAATACTTGAAAAAGTGAATACTTCCAATTTCATTAAATATCAGCAGTTACACTAACGATATTGCCAAAAACTTGAAGATGACCTTGCCCATGGCTTCTACTCCATGATGCAACAACAAAAAATTCTACTAAATGGAAACAACAGAATTGTTAACGCACTGGCTATCATTGAAAGCTGTACAAGGGAGGTTCTCAAATAAGCAGCACAAAACTTTTAGCTATTGCTGTCCTGGCTTCGCAGGGGTGATTACCACCTGCCTGCAGTCAGAAGACCAGATAATTTGCTTTCTATCGTGACTCTGTGTCAGTGACATGAAAAAGTTGCCTTCTGGGTTCAAATTTCTCATGCTTGGTTTCTAAATGTGTAAAAAGAACTAATCAAACTTATTTCTTCCTTGCGTTACTTCTTTCATCTCCAAGCTACTTTGAGGGATAGGGGACAGTATTTCTTAGAAATACAACCTGTACAACGGGGCTTCCTCTCTCAGCCCTCAGTAATTCTGAGCACCCCTTGCCTTATCTGAAGGGACTTGAAGGGGATTTTTTTTATGTTTGGTTTTGATAAGGGTTTTTTTGTTTGGTGGTTTGTTTTCATTTTGGGGGTTTTATTTTGGGGGGGGGTGTGAGGTGGGGGGTTTTGTTTGTTTGCTTTAAAGTATCATCCTGCAACTATTTAAGAGATAATTGAAATGTGCTTTTTTCCCTACCAAATGGAGTACATGTGGTATGTTTGCCAGTTAAGATTAGTGACAGATTGATCTACTTAGCCCAAAAGAGAAATAACAGTTTTTAACCACTATCGTGGTTTAACCCCAAACGGTAACTGGACCACGCAGCCACTTACCCTTCCTCTCTCCGGTGGGGTGAGGAGGAGAATCGGGGGGAGAGAGCGAGCTCACTCTCAAGACGGAAAAGAAAAATGTACAAATATATTGATTCTAATAATAATGTAAAAGGATAACAGAATATATGAAACAAACAATGCACAATTTGTCACCACCTGAGGACCGATACAGCCCATCCCAAGCAGCAGTCAGGGAGCAGGGATATTCCCCCGCAGCCATCCCAGAACAGCAAGTTCCAGAGAGAGAGCGTGAGGGAACAAACAGACAAACAAACAGGCCCAAATGCAGTAAAACAAAAATAAGGGAACAAGAAGGGAACATGAACAGAATATGAACTGAACAAGGAACCAGAGCCCAGGGGCAATGGCCAGCCCTCACTTATACCGGCCATGACGTCTATGGCATGGAATACCCTCTTTGGCCAGTTTGGATCAACTATTCTGGCTGTGCCCTCCCAGGTGTTTGCACCTGCACATCAGCAAAGCTTGGGAAACTGCAAAATGTCCTTGATCATTCAGCAGCAACCAACAACAGCAGTGTGATATCACCATGTTTCACATACTAAATCCAAACCACAGGAGCTGCTGAAGACAAAGCTAGTTCTGTCCTGGCTGAAACCAGGACAACTGTGAACTCTTCCCAGCTTAGAAGACTTACCCAGCAGTGTTCCGGAAATCTATGCATCACTAAAAGGCACCAGAGCTGACACACAGGTCACATACTATCATCTTCCACTTATTCCACCATTACCATTTATTACCATTATCCCTCCTTCCCAAGGGAAA
>JMFS01002980.1:0-16974 GCA_000699545.1 Podiceps cristatus
ACAGGTCAGGATGCCGTTGGCCCTCTTGGCCCTCTTGGCACATGAGCAGGTTTAGAATGAAGGGAACAATAATTTTCTATATGCAGGTTTTCAGGGTGCTCTGGCTTCCTGTCTCCATGGATGTCATTCCTGAAAGGCACTTGCTTTCAATCCTGCCTGGAAGAGCACACTTATCCTCAGCAGTACACTCAGATCCGCAACAGAAATTAAGGTTCTGCTTACTACTGAAATCATCAGATCCTAGGTAGGTTTCCAAGCCTGTAACAACTGTGATGAAGGAGTTGGCCCTTTGCAGATAGCATAAGAAACAGCTGATGTGAAAGGCATATAAGAAAACTAACAGCCAAAGAAAATTTGGCTTTTGATATTCTAAGTGTAAAGACCAGGACTACTAACATGGTCTGGTTACTTGTGCCATTCCAGAGCTGTGCAACAGCTACAGAAAAGGTTAGTTATACTTTTAAAGTGGATTTCCAACTGCTTCATTCTACTGGGATAGTATAAACAGCTTACAGGTGATCTCTAGACTGCTGGATGACACTGGGAATCTGTAAAGAGCTGTGGGAGATAGACAGGATTATATGAGGGTGTTTCCAAGCCAGTGGTTATTGAGATAAGTTTTAACTTGACCCTATTACCAGTCTGCTGGCCTGTGTGCACCCTGGTAATGTCATTTTTTCAGGATCTATGTGTAGTTTGTGGAACAATTGATAAATCTGGTTTAATACTAAACTTCTTGTGTTACTTGCTCATGGAGTTTGTGCTTACTTCCTTAGGCACAACACTTATTTTAAATGGGATAGAGATGTCTAAATGCCTTTTCAGATTATACTCAAGTTTTACTGTCTCTTTGTATCAGCTCCCTAGATATAAAGTTGGGAGAAAACTGGGCTCTTTCTGTTAAAGCCACCTAGAGTGTAAATTAATTTTGGAAAGCACTACCCCTCGGTGTGATTTTTAAAGTGCCTACAAAAATATGGGCTTGTGGCTTGTAGGGGTGTTGCCAAGGTATGTGAATAGAAAGGTGTTCTGAAAGCCAGAAAAACAAAGCCAGAAAAACAGTCCAGAGATAGAGAAAGGTAGTGTTTTCCTCAGGTGAAGGTGAGCCAAATCAGGAAAGCACAAAGGAAAAAATCTCAGTGTAGTATGACAATCTGAAAGTTGGGAGAAACAAAAGCCCTTCAAAATAAAGATCTTTGCATGGAAATACTACAAAAATGAGATTTAACAAGAGTGTTTAGAGCACTACTATAAATAATAATCTAATTTCCTCTCTTTCTTGAGTGTATTATTGTCACTGATTATTTTAATAATTATGAAAGGTCCCTCTTTAGTAGAACTAGTGGCTTTGTGAATAAAAGTATTGTTATGCTAATAAACAGGTGTAAATCACCGATCCAAAGCCATAAGAGAGGACCCTTTAAATTCCTGCAATTCTAGTAAAGATGTGAAGAACCAATAAACATTATGATTGTAGCATATAGCATTATGAAGAACTTCAGCTGTATCTGTCATGGCAACAGAAATACTGTCTAACAATTATTTTAATGTGGCTTTGTGGAAGGTATTTCAAAATGTGGTTACTAAAGGTATTACTAATTCTGTGTTAGACAATCTGGCTAGGTAACAAAAGCTTTTCAGAAGTTCTCGAAGACCACACATCAAAATTCTTTCTCCAGCCCCTGACCAGAAAGGTATCCTTCATTTTAGAAAGCCGTGAGCAGCTACTTCTACGTGTGCTGGGCTTACATTCACTTACACGAGGATAACAAACAATTTGGTGATAAGACCCACCAGCCTTGGCACGCTACAGGAGTTGTATCATAGGATCATAGAAAGGTCTGGGTTGGAAGGGCCCCCAAGGATCACAGAGTCCCACCCCCCCTGCCACAGGCAGGGCCACCAACCTCCAGGCCTGGACCTACACGAGGTTGCCCAGGGCCCCATCCAACCTGGCCTTGAACACCTCCAGGCATGGGGCATCCACCACCTCTCTGGGCAGCCTGTTCCAGCCCCTCACCACCCTCTCTGTAAAAAACTTCCCCCTAATATCTAATTTAAACCTTCCCTCCTTCAGCTTCAATCCATTCCCCCTTGTCCCGTGATTATCTACCCTTTTAAAAAGTTGATTCCCCTCCTGTTTGTGTGCTCCCTTCAGGTACTGGAAGGCTGCAATGAGGTCCCCCCGCAGCCTTCTCTTCTCTAGGCTGAACAAGCCCAGCTCCCTCAGCCTCTCTTCGTAGGGGAGGTGCTCCAGCCCTCGGATCATCTTCGATCCCATGATCACAAGATGGGCATCCCCCTCTACATGATGGACAGATGGATAGTCCTATGACAGGTTGTGCTAGGATTCCCCGTAATTTCATTCCTGAATGCACACATTTCCCTCTTATGAGGAAAGAATTACACTGAAAGATGTAGGATGCCTGAATATTGATCACGAGAGAGATGCTTTCTGGTCACCTGCTGAAGGGAGGATGATAAGCTGCAGAAATTGGGGAAATGACAGCAATTGGGAAAGGGGAAATTAAGAAATAGGCTGCTAGGACAGCTCATGTGATCCATTCTGCTGATTTCTGAGTTTCTCCTTTAAAGAAAAAAACAACCCATACCAAAACTGTGGTGACAGCCTATGGTTTAGATTTATTACTCTGAAAATCAAATTGAGCCCATGAACTGATGAATTTGTGACTGTGATCTGCTACACCCATACATTCCTGTTCAAAGTACGGGTAAAATAGCTCCTAATCAGAATAGACAAGTTCTGAGTTTACAGGTTTAGAATGATGCAAAAGAGGTTATCATTCAGGTATGCCCATTATAGCCTAAAGCTAGCATAAATGTCATTGTATATATTTATATAATACATAAAATTGTCATATTCTTTAATTCTCCAGCTTGTCAATCACTGCAAAATCACAACCACTTCCCTGCTTTGTCAGTCTACCCCCACAATACTGCATTATAAATTTTGCTTAGGAATAGAAATCACATTAACCTTTGTGAGTTCTGGTGCTTTGTTGACTTAAAGAAATAAGGCCAAATGCATTTGTACTGATGGCAGGAGACTGCCAATGATGACAAAGAAGTTGTGTAAACCTCCAAGTCTCTAAAATCTATCAAACTTCGTTTTCTTTTACTTTTTTTTTTCTTTTTCCCCAGCTGCCTCATGGATTCGACTCATCTCATTTTCCAGCCAGGGAGACTGCTTCTTCTCATGTGTTTCAGATTAAAATTTTTCTTTTCCTACATTTTTTTCTTCTGTGTTCTTGAATTTGAATGTTTTTTCCATGCATAGCTTGACTGCAGTTCTTGATCTCAGGTATAGGAGCCTACAATTCTCCATTCCCTGAAAAGAGAAGAATACATTAAGGCATTCTTCATTCGATTCCAAAACACTGCTGTAGCAACTGTTCTCACAGTATGGATCCTGAAAAACCTACTGACAGCTGCGATTCCTCTTACAAAATATCCAGAATCCATCAGATGGACAAAAGTTTAATAAATCCTCAGCATTATGGCAATATTCTAGATAGAATTTGTTTTTCCTTTGAGTTCGACTCAGCATCTCTTTTTTTTTTTTTTTTTTTTTTAATTTTTTCCCCAAGTCGTGTTCAAAAGTGCATACCAAAATGTCTCACTGACAAGCAATGGTCATATTTCTCTAAAGTTTGCATACTAAACCAAGATGCAAATTTCATCTAGTTGGCAGTTTAATCAAAAGACATATTCAGAAGGCTTTGAAATGAGAAGGCAAATTTCTGAGAAGACATTGTATTGCATGAGTGAAGGCAGTTGTTTTTCAGGATGGAACAAACATCAGAAGGCAGCAATGCTAAATGCCAATATTGTGATATAATGCAGCACATTATACATCAGTTTGCTATTTGAAATAGATTTGGAAAAGCTCAAGTGGACATAGTTATACATAAGAAAAATACAAAAATTATTATGAGGGTGTTTGAATACTGGAACAGGCTGCCCAGAGAGGTTGTAGATTCTCCATCCTTGGAGATATACAAAACTCAACTGGACATGGCCATGAGCCTTCTTTAGCTGACACTGTTTGAGCAGGGGGGGTTGAACTAGATGATCTCCAGAGGTGACTTTTATAAGCAACTGTTCTGCACTTCTACGTTAAGAGCACCCACTGCAAGCACTTCGCTCAGTTTTCATGCAAATTTCTCTCTACTCTTTGTGCAGGGACCCAGAATCTGGTGGCACTGGACTGTGGAGAGTCTGCTCCCTTGACAGCAGAAATTGTACAGGGCACAAAACCTAAGTTAGGCAGCTGGAGTGAATAATATGAATATGGCTTTTATAACTTTTCATGGACTAAGGGAATGTAATACACCCAAGTGGATGAGATAATTCAGTATTTCCAGATTTGAGGAGAATCTTTCTACTGGATTGGTCTTCTGTAGTTTACGGCTAGAACCTTACAGTCACTTCTAAGCACCTCATTATCAAAAAGATATAGATGAAGTAGAGAGGACTCAAAGAACAATTGTAATGATAAAGAGTCTGGAAGGTATAACTTCAAAGAGATTAAAGTTCATTATTAAGCTCCTCACTGTTACTGTGAACAGAAAAGTTACATTACCAAAACATGAGTAGTTTTTAAGCAAGTTAAATGAGCGAGCGGTGAACTTGTGCAGTTTACACTAGCAACCAAAGAACTCATTCTGCTGTAAGCAATGATTAAAAGAAGATGGGCCTCAGATCCATGAATATTTGCATCAATAACAATTTACCATTTGGCAGTTTAATGACTTGGTATGGGAGACTGAGGGATATAAAAAGGAGCCTGAGAAAAATAAAAGAAGGCAGGTAAGCAACAGGTAGCAGAAGAGTTAACCTGAAAGGTTATTTATCTGTTAGACTAGACATCTCTCAAGACAGGGAACAGACAAAAAGAGTGCTACAATCCATTACAAATGGGATCCAAAAAAAGAACAGAAATCATATGCCAGGGAACAATCCCAACAGTAGCAGGAAGACTTTAGACAGTCTAACAGTCCTTCCTATAGGGCTTTTAAGTCTGTGGTTCTGCAGTTATGAAGGAAGCTATGAGGAAGATGCAGCATCTTTTGACAAGTATACAGACTGTTAGACTCACTGGTGTGCTGTTTGTTATCTGGCAGTGTCTAGTCCAAAACAAATGCTGCAAATTTAAAGTTGTAGTGATGATGTTGATATAAGTCATCAAGGAAGAGTTGGTCACTTTTTTTTTTTTTTTTTTTTTTTAATATATGTGTGTTCTAAAATAAACCCCGTAACCTAAATATAGTGAGAAATGCAAGTGTCTGCTGGAGGCTGAATTCTGGGGTCTTCACAATCCATCTTATTGGTCAACTTGTCAGTAGACACTGACTGGAGCACTTGAGTGCTCAACTCCCTCCCTCTGGTGAAATGCAACAGGCCAAATGGAGGCGTCCTATAGTCCATGTTCAGCCAGTAGATAACTAGTTGACCCAAAGTGATCTTGGTTTGGCAGTGGCTTTGCTTTTTCTAGGAATCTGATACTGACAGAAATGGGAAATAGGCTCAAGATTAGGAACTCAGCCTTCCTTGAACACATGGCAGTGCTTTTAAGCATGTCTGTTTCTGCAATGAAGGACACTATTGACAAGTAACTGCCACACAGGCAGCTTCCCACTCACTGGTTTGTGTGTCAGTGTGTTTATACCGACACTCATCTCCTAAAAGCCCTCCCTCCCTTCCTTTGCTTTCTCAGAAAGGAAGTAGAAGTTGACCTTGTTAATTTACAGTACATATTTACATACTAAGACTGATTCTGCAGGTAGTGCAGACAGTTCCAAGGTCATTACTGTCACCTTCCACTAGAACAGATGACTATAAAACTGGATCTCTAGCTGTATAATCTCAATAATGAGTGATTCATGCTATAGCTCATTTGGAACCAATATGAAATGCTTAAATGTGAAAGCAGATGATGCATTTAGAATGTGCTATGCTGATGCAGCCTGTACAATATGAAAAGGGGTACCTTTTTAATATGAGCATAGTTAATGGAGATTATATAGCTTGTCATCAAATTGTCTTAAACAATGTGCAGGACTTCTTTGAAAAACAACCCTTTTAGAGAATGTAGCCCTACAGTCAAGTAATATGTTGTTGCCCTTGCTAGTAATAGATCACAGGCTTTGCACTGAGTGTGCAAGGTCGCAGGACTGAAGCTTGTTGGGTTTTGTCTGTCTGAACTTGTCCTGACCTGACTGCAGCTTTGTTTTAATTTGGTTTAGCTACATGGGGTACAGGCGGGCAGTGGAACCCCCAAGGCTGTACACAGCTCAGATGTGATCAGTTAAAGAAATTCAGAACAGGAGCTGGACAAAACTGAATTTAGAGATAACAAACAGAACAGGTATGCAACGTCCCTAAAACAACATTTATATATTAAATCTTCATGTAACATGAAAGTGCAAAGCAACGAAGAAAAAGCAAGGTGTAAAAGTCTGTCAGCAAACCTAAAACCACCCCAAGCATATCTCAAGTAGGAAGAAGAAGCCATCATCATTAGCATCATACCCTTCCCAATGAAGGACTTCAGATGCTGTCAACTTGTGGTACACCTCTCCTCCCGTCCCCAACCACGTGGAAACCATGAACTCCAGGGCTTGAATGACAGTGGACAGGTGAACATAATATCAGGAAAAGGGGTAGAAGATAGGCTCTATATGTATAACAACCTTAAGTGTTTTATTACTATTAAGATTTTTTCTGTATGGTGGTATTCTCTAGTTTGTTGGGGTTTTTTTTTTTTGTTTGTTTGTTTGTTTTAAATACTTAGACTAATAATAACCCTTTGAGTATCCTGTTAAGATTTCAATTATAGCAACAATAAGTTCTTGGCTTTACATATAGATTGTGTTTCTTCTTTCCCATAATAGAATTTTCAACTCATTTTGAACTCATACTCTTTTTTTTTTTCTTTTTTTTTTTTTTACCTGCAAAATTTAAAGCAGTTTATAATCCTCCACCCCCACCCTAAAACAAACCCAGCTGCACAGAATTTCTTTGTCCTTCAGATGGTATTCAAAGGAAGAGGTCTGGAAGGTACCTGAGCTATGGACCTTATGTCCTCTGTCTGCCTTACACTCAACAAAGAGAAAGAGGCATTTTCTAAGTCCAAACCATCTGACTGATTAATTTTATCTGTCTACAATGATTGGATGAATCCCACACAACTCTTTCACTGTACTCACCTTCACAGACACCTGAAGGCTTTCTTTCTCCTGTCTGGTTGCCCATTGGCTCCAGCGTCTCCCAGCTAGGTTTTAGGGATGGCTGGACACTTACGGGATAACAGGATTATATAAGACATGGAAGTCTTTCGCTGTATCTCCTGTTCATTCATTCATTCATTTATTCATAAATCATATAGCATAGCAGACAGCTCTGCCACAACCGTTACGCTTCGTCTATGTTTTCTAACTGCATTTTTTCCTCTTGGCTGCAGGGTTACCCAGGTAAACATGTCGCTCAAGCTTTGACATGTAGGATGCTGGTTCACAATTGCTCACAACACCAGCCATGTTAAATCAAATAGATTTTTACCCAGACTTCTTGGTTATATAGTCCTTATGTGTATGGCAAGTCTGCCACAACCGTTACGCTTCGTCTATGTTTTCTAACTGCATTTTTTCCTCTTGGCTGCAGGGTTACCCAGGTAAACATGTCGCTCAAGCTTTGACATGTAGGATGCTGGTTCACAATTGCTCACAACACCAGCCATGTTAAATCAAATAGATTTTTACCCAGACTTCTTGGTTATATAGTCCTTATGTGTATGGCAAGAGAATATTGTCAAGTCAGGTTGAAAGTGTTAATGAAGGTGCAGCACTCTGTGGTATTGCTTCTCAGTTGCAGCATATGCTCTAGCACGGGAAATGATTTGGCACAATCTCTGTTCTTGGCACTGAGTCTCACTCTTCACTTGTACTTTAAGGGAAAAAGGGGAAAAAAACATCTTAAACATAAACCATACACAGTCATCAATGGGAAAGGTTTTCAGCTAGGACTATTTATTTTTAGACCTACATCTGTGCTGTATGATACTTCTACATGGATATTTGAAGAGAATGGTAATAAAAATACCTCCATGTGGCTGATTGCTGTTGGCTCTCCCTGGGAACTGTGGGTACTCAGCCTCTTTGTGTAGTCAGAGCAGTCCAAGACACCCCAGGAATGAAGAGCTTTTAAATTTGCAGTCTTCTCCCATTGCAAATAAGCTCAGAAATTATGTAGGGAGCTGAAAATAGGTAAGCATGAAAAGAAAGGATATTATTGTGATGTATTAAATCAAGGCACAGTGAGAGCAGAACTGCAAGATTGTTTGAGATGTAGAGTCTCAAGTAGGAGCAAAGAAGGGGAGAAATATGTGAGCAACATCAGCCCCGGACTTCCATTCCATATTTTCCATTGGATTTGAATTCTATAGGTCTGAGGAGCCATTAACCTCTTGTCACAGCAAAATTCATGTAGACCTATATCTGGGGGAGACTTCACATGGACATCTTGCCCCAGGAACCAAAATGTCTTTTGTTATCGCAAGGAGGACTATCATAATGAAATGCAGCGATGTAGTTCTAAGGGAACTTGCAATGCTGCAAATACAAGCGCAACATTTCTGGGCTCAACAAGGTTGTACTTCCAAGGATACACCAGAACTCTGGGAAGAAAAATGAATAGTCAGATATTCAGTATCCATTCCCACAGTTGCAGAACTATACTGGAAGCAGTTATTGTCCTGTTCTGAAAATTTGAAAAACATCCTCTAAAGCTTTTCCTATGTAGTTATTTGTAATAAAATCTCTGCTTTACAGATGGAGAAGAGAAACTCAGAATCAGATTTTTTATGTTCTGAAAGGTTTCTATTAAAGTTAGGTGCCTTTGGAATCTTCTTCGTAAGTCTTTCCCCTTGTTGGAGTCACAGAAAAATAACCCTTTAAAAGAATTGCAGAAATTCACCAGTCCATCCCTTTGTCCCGAGGTGTGATCAGCTATTCCTATGTCATTCTGAGGGCTGTTTGTGGAATTTACTTTTAAAATGGGCTGATGGTTGAGGTTCCAAAAACTGCCAGGAAATCTGCTCCAGTGCTCCACTATCTTCACTGACCTATTGTAGTGTCTAAAGTTTTTATTTCTGGTTGCAGCTTCAGCCCTTCATTTATGTCCTGTCTATCATGGATATCATGTGCAGGGTGTGAGGCTTTGAGAACAGTTACGGTGTTATCTGTCAGTCTTCTCTACTCTAGACAAACGGTCGCTATTCCTTCATTATTTCCTTATTGATCACGACTTCCAGACCACTAACAACTCTGTACTTTCCCCTCAGCGGTCTCTAATTCACCTATATTTCTCCTGATATTTAATATTCATAACTGAACACAATGTTTCATTAGAGATCTTATCAGCAGGGAGTGCAGAGGAAGGGTTAACTCATGTATATTACATATCACACATGAGAGTGTAGATATTTCACTACACCATTTGCATGTGTACAGCTGGTGGTGATCCACCAGAACCCCAAATCTTTTCCTGGGTTACTAGTTACCTAAGCCATCTTTCTTCCAACCTTTTTTTTTTTTTTTTTTTTTTTTTTTTTTTAATTTGGTTGGTTATAATTATGTCCTCTAATTGTTCTTATTAAATTTCATCAGGGCTTTTGGTTTTTTCTTCTTCTCCAAACAATTTCTCCCTTTGGAATTTTAATCCTGCCTTCCAATGTGTTTGCAGCTTAGTATCATGTGTGTATTTAATGAACACAGCCTGTATTCCTTTGAGCAGATATGTAAGAGTATTAGGCTAAAGACAAATTCCTCTGGAACTCCACCTTATGCATCATTCCACTTTAAAGGCAAACCTTTGATAGCTACTCTTTGAATATGATTTTCCAGCCACCTTTATACCCAAGCTACCGGCCTTTCCTAAGCTTCCTTCTGAGAACAGTATATCAAACAACATGAAAGCTAGGCTAGAATTGAGATATAGGTTATCTGTTGCTTTTTCCCTGTCTATAAAGCCTGTTACCCTGCCAGGGAAGGAAATTCAATTTATTTGACATGATTAATTCTTGAGAAAGTCATGTTGGCTGCAATTTGTCTCCCTATTCTTGTCTAAGTATTTACAAATAGTTTATTTATGATGGTACTTTCCTGGGACTTAAAGTTCCCCTACTCCTCCTCCCCTGCTTTAAAGATGTGCTTCATTTTTCTTTCTTCAGTCTTCCAGAATTTTGCTCATTTTCTATGAGATCTCAAAGTGGTTCTCTGAATACTAAAGAAAGAAGATCATTGGCTCCAGCGCATATGAAAGTACCTATGTTTCAAAGAAATATTAAATTTATTCTTCCTTCATTGAAGCTCGAGTTCTTTTCTCTTTGTCCTTGGTTGTGTCAAATGTCTGACCACATTTAACTTCTTAACAGAAGATTGATGCAAGAAAGGCATCAGATAGTTCTCCCTGGTAGTGATAGGTTCATTGTACTGTAGTCATTGAACCAACTGTTCATTGGTTTCTTTTACTGAAAATGTACTTACAGAGAGGTTTCAGTTGTTTATTTTGTATATCATTCTGTATTTTTTCTTTCTGACTTTATTCCTAAAATTCTGCTGCCATTATATTTTTATTTACCCATTAAGACCAACTTTGTAGTTACTTACTTTTTGTTGTGGGGAGAGTCCCCAACGGAGCTAAATAGATCTCATACTGCAGTTTATCTTCTTATTCTTCTGCGATGCAATGATTTTGATGTCTGAATTTAATATTTACTTTTAACAGAACTGCCAATATTACAAAGCCTCAGCCAGTCATCTTTCTTTGTGATATTTATGGTCATTTCCTGGACTGCAATTCAGGGATTTGTTTCCTTTTCCTGGATTTGCTTACTGACCAAGACATCCTTCCAGGAAAGTCACATTGCCTCAGTTTCCCCATATGTAACAAGGGATTTGTAATATTTATTCCTTTACAGACCCCTTTCATACACACCAGTGAGACACTGTGGGGTGTTATTAAATAACAGAATTACTGAAATTCCCTAGTGTCTTCTGGAACAACATGTTATAACAAGCTGCCATTTTGATTATTTTAAGTGTTTTGATGATCTGTTTTTAAGCAAGCAAATGGTTTAGGGTAAAAGATAGTTGTGAAATACTGCCTTTAAATTGAAAAATGCTATTTGACTCCTCTAGCAGTTTCATCTGAATCTTGCAATAATATATCTAAATGACACACATTTATATTGATAATATATTCTGATTTATCTAGTTTCTTAAGCTGGCAACAGCGCTTGTTATTAACAGGAATTACAGGAAGCTTCAAAACTGTGAGGTGTTTGTTGTTCTAAAATGAACTGAATTTTCTACCTTTAGCTTGAAAGCAAAGCTGTTCAAGCAGACAAATCTATAAGATACTGTCACCTATACTTTAGTGGGTTTTGCACACGTTAGCTACTGAGAGGGGAATACAGCAGAGTGTGAGTGAACTCTATGGCAGACCATTCCATGCCTGCTGCACTGCTTTAGTCAGTTGATTGTGCCAGCCAGCATGTTAAATTCTTAATACTAGTCAAATTTATTTACTGTATAACCCTTTTCTCCCCTTGCTTTCCTTTTTATCAGTGGTTCAGAGCCTTGAGGTCTTACAGAAATAACTATTGATGACCACAATGCTCTCTGTACATCTGGGATAATTCATTGTTAAAACTGACATTTTCAAGTCTGTGTTGAGATCTGTTTATGAAGAAAACACTCTGCCGATTCTCCAGGGACTGCAGAGGGAAAAAAGAAAAAGAACATGAAAAAGAAGTTATAATGTGGCTTTTATGAAGAAGATGAAAGGTTTGTTTTGTTCTCTCTCTTTTTGCCTACATCAAAAATGCTGTTTATTGTGCAAAAGAAGGTACGATATAGACTTTAAGAACTGATTGCTTTTGCATTTGCTCAGCTTTCAGAGTAATATTGACAGGTGGAATGGGGGCAAGCAGAGAACATCAGGGACCTGTGAGAGGTGAAGCGGGAATGTGGCTCGCACACAGGGCAGAATATTTAGCACAAGGCTACATCACTCATAAGCTTTCAGACTTGTTTTCTTCTTTTGGAACTGACTCTATTGAAGAACTGCAAAACAAGGACCTATTGTGCTTTTGTTTTGCCCTCTGCTGCTCACTTTAGATATATAAAGGTGACTCTGTAACTGTTTATTTAAGGGCTTTATTTTCCAATGATAGTTTTTTTTTTTTTTTCTTCCTTTTTCCAAATAATCTAGTTTTAATCATCCAAGCTGCATGGGGTTCTTGGGAGGAAAAGAGTCTGAAGAGGAAGCTGGAATATGAGCTGCGTCTGGGAAAGCTGAAGCAGTGGGTTGAGACTAGAGACACTGTAGCATGTAGAAACAGGGTCGTATCTTTCCATCAGGTGTGTTAGAATGGAAGAGTAGCAGTCCAGGTTTTACTGTTCTTTGTTAGTTTTTCAAGGTTTTTCCTACTGAGAACAGTTTTTGAGAATCCAAAGCAGAGAACTTCCTGACATCAATTCAGCTGTATAACATTTCAATCCATTTGCATGGAGGACATTTCATAAATCATGGTGAATTTACCATGAACAAGACATAATGTGTTTGCAAAAAGATAAAGCCATTTCTTCTACACAACTATGAAATCTCAGCACCTCACAGGAAAAAAGACACTAATCTCAAGACCTAAAGCTTCTAAGACAAACTACTGAATGAGATGTGGTGGGTTGACCTTGACAGGTAGTCAGGCCCCCCCACCCATCTGCTCTCTCCTTCCTCAAAATGATGGGGGAAGAAAATAAGACTAAAAGCTCATAGGTCAAGATAAGGACAGGGAGATCACTTACCAGGCACTGTCATGGCCAAAACAGACTCAACTTTGGGAAGATTAACTTAATTTATTATCAATTTAAAATAGAGTAGGATGGTAGAAACAAACCCAAAACTAGTAACAACTTCCCCACCTCCTCCCCTTCTTCCCAGACTCAACTTCACTCCTTTGTTTCTGACTTTTCTACTTCCTATTTCTATTCCCTGAGAGGTTCAGGGGGACAGGGAATGAGGGTTTTGGTCGGTTCGTAACACTTCATCTTGGCTGCTCCCTCCTCCTCACGCTGTTCCCTTGCTTCAGCGCAGCATCCTTCCCACACAGGAGACAGTCCTTCACGAACTTCTCCAACGCGGGTCCATCCCACAGGCTACAGTTCTTCATGAACTACTCCGGCGTGGGTCCTTTCCACAGGGTGCAGTCCTTCAGGAACAGACTGCTCCAGCCTGGGTTCCCCATGGGATCACAGCTTCTGCCACAAACCAGCTCCAGCACGGACTCCTCTCCACAGGGATGCAGTTTCTGCCAGGAGCCCGCTCCTGTGTGGGATCTCCACGGTCTGCAGCTTCTGTTATGGCGTATCCACTTGCTGGGTCCTCCATGAGCTCCAGTGTGGATATCTGCTTCAACATCATCCTCCGTGGGTTGCTGGTAGACAATGTGCTTCACCATGGTCTTCACCACAGGCTGCAGAGGAACCTCTGCTCCGGTGCCTGGAGCTCCTCCTTCCCCTACTTCACTGACCTTAATGTCTGCAGGTTGTTTCTCTCACGTTTTCCTCATTCCTCTCTTTGACAGCTGTTGTGCATACTTTTTTTCCCTTTCTTCAAAATTTTATCACAGAGGAACCACCAGTGCTGCTGATAGCTCAGCTTTGGCCACCAACGCCAACGTCTATTGTGGAGCTGGCTGGAACTGTCTCTGACCTGGGGGCAGCACCTGATGTCTTCTCACAGAGGCCACCTCTACAGCCCACTGACTACCAAAGCATTGCCACATAAAGCCAATACACAAGCAGAACAATATGAACTCATTGTCACTAAGTTTAAATCTTGAAGGGAACATTTGTACCATCATTTGTCACAAGCCATTATTATTATTCAGCTTCCCCAGTTCAAGACTACAGTTAAACCAAACACTTTAATTTGGTCTAATGTAAATCACATGTACATAACAGGAGACACCAGCAGATGGTAATGCCAAAATACACAAAATCAATTAGGTTAAAAATGTCCCATTTCAGTAGACAAAACATATCTCATGAAGCAGATGAAAGCAAAAAAGTCTACAAGTTCTTCACTATATTGAGGCAGTGGAGAATTGTTTCTGACCCTATCAAGTGAGCAGTTTGAAAAGATGAACAAGTAACGCCACCCAGATAACTGAGACAGCTCCTACGTGAGTGCTCCAGAAAAAGGGATTATTGTGCACAGAGCTATGATGAAACTGATGCTTCAGAAGTCCCAGAGTGAGGAATTGCAAACTGCGAGAGAGCATAACACTGAAACACCACCATTTCTTTGCCTTGTTTTTGCTTTCTTCCCCACATACCTAATTTTGGGAAGGGTTGACAACAACCTTGAGCCAGATGGATCTTTCCACTGACATGGTGTGGTTGTTTTGTATGTGCCTATGATAACAAGGCACATACACCTACCTCCTTCCCCCTCCTAGAATGAAATTATGTATGTTTATCCCTTATATCTGCAGGAAATGCTTACCCCTGAGGTCATACTGTAACTCCTGTCTTATTACGGTCTCACAAGCATTAAGACAACAAGGTCAGTATAGACAGCAAACTTGTGGGCTGTGAACTGTAGATACCAGGCCAGAACAATCACTGTAAAGATGCAGACCTCCATGACATGCATGGGCCAAGGAATATCTCCTAGATTATGGCTCAAGGGTTATCTTTTAGAAAGTGTTATAATTTTACCTCTGAGGTCTGAGGGGACCAGAGCCGAGAGATTCTGAAGAGTGCAGGAGGGTCATTTCACTTTTATTTCTTAAGCCCTCCCAACAAATCATTCCTATGTTTCCCAGCCTTCCGTGGTAGCAAATTACGTCTTATTTCAATGTTGAATTTGTCTGAGTTCAACATCCAGCTCTTGGTGTGGTAATAAAGTATGGGAATGGTATTATGGTCTTGGTGTAGTAATACAATAAAATTTTATGAAGCTATCATCATGCCTTATAAAGTAGCAGGAAAGGACACAACCTTTTTTTTTTTTTTTTTTTTTCCTTTTTCTTCTTTGCAGATCATCTGCTACAATGACAAGAACAATTATGGAAACAATTATCACAAGGAGGAACAATGATACTGATGCGTAAGTTGCTCTGCATGAGCCTAGTTTTACAGTAGTTTAACTTCAATAAAATCAACCACAGTAACAGGAAAGGGAAATTGAGTGAAGAGGATCCTAAAATCCATCTTGATGACCTGAACGGAATCCCAACTGCTTATCAGGCTTGACTGGGTTCAATAATATTATCTTTATAATTACGTGTTAACTCAGTTGCTGCTGTCAGTGATCAGAATCCCTGTATATGTTGCTGTTACTGACTGCTTTTTTTTCAGGGGGCTATCGCTCCTCCTGGATATCATTAAATAAATGAAGGTCCTGAGGAGCTGTGCTTTGCAAACATTTTTATTTTGTTTCTCTGCTTCGGGAATCTGCTGCTTTTTTAAGTTTTAGCTACTTGGTTTTTTTAACTTTTATCTTATGACAAAATTCTAATTAAAACTGTGCCCTACAGAAAACCTACTCCTGTAGCTTGAACTTCACATAGGAGTTTTTCATAGCATAAGTTTATCCATAACATTGTTACACGCTTCTGGTTTATTTAAAGCTCTGCCTTGTTAAGGAGACATGAAAAAAGGGAGTTGTCTATCAAGCACTGGTCACGAGCATCAAATCTTTTAATAAAACTTTTCTGAAGCTAACAAAAATAAATGGGATGGGAAACTATTTATATTGACTAAGTAAACAATTAGCCTTACCTGATAGGTTTTACATATATTTGTGCAAATTGCTGATTTGATTAAATCTGATGAAGTTTAGCTGCCTCTGAAATTGAAGTTACAGAATAACAAGACATTTCAGCAAGCCAACAGAGCCCACAGCTGAGGTGGAGTGGCTGAGCACATGTGTCTCGGTGGACTTGAACATAAGTTGTGCATACTCAGCACCTCAGCGAATCTGACTTGAAATCAGGTCTGCTCAGAATCAAAATGGAGGAATTATGAGTCACTGAAGATCTTCTGTGTCTATTTGTATAGGTGAAGGCACTCTACGAGCTCATAAAAAGAGCAGAACCTGTCGTCCCCAATTCACTGTTTGCTTAATGTGTGCTGCCTGAATGCAAATGACATTCCTACACATTAGTTGCATGTCAATGGAAAATAAGATATAGATTCTCAACAGTATGCTATTGCTTTGAGTTACCCTGAAACTGCCAGAGACACAGCCTTCACAACCTGCTCCGTTTCTTTCTTGTAGAAACGATGAACCTTAGCAGGAAGCGGAGTCAGTACTGGAGGGTAACTGAAAATCCAATGTGGCATTTAACTCATAAATTAAATTATAACTTTGCTCCTGTGCGTCTCCCTCGGTTTAGTTCTCGGTTATATGAGTCTTAATCTTCCTTTGTTTCAGAAATTTAGACTTAGACTTCTGTTAAGGTCATAGTACTTCAGCCACAAATATCACGCCCTAAATTGCTACACAACCAAGTTTTCACAGCTATGTCCTACTTCTCTGTCCATAGAATTGGCTTGACCAGAATCTGAACAATTGTTTTACATATGACTGGGATATTTTAAGTACAGATGCTCTGATAGACTTACAATTTAGTAGCTCTAATCTGATCTGAGACAAATAGAAAGCCCAGACAGCAGCCTATTCTGTGCACATTATATCTAGCGTGTCTTGAATGAACGTGTCTGTGCATGCAGTCGCTGTAGGTGAAATTCATTAGACTTGGCCTAGAATCTAGAAAGTAGTTGTCTGTCATGTTTTAACCCCAAATGGCAACGAGACCACGCAGCCGCTCGCTCACTTCTGCCCCCCCTCCTCGATGAGGTGAGGAGGAGAATTGGAGAGAGA
>JMFS01002982.1:0-23397 GCA_000699545.1 Podiceps cristatus
GGCCTGGTGGTAAAGGGATGAGAAGCGTGAGGGCTCGGAAGCAATGCTGGAGGAACGGGTGCTTTTCGCGAGATGCGTGCCGTGTTGCTGCAGTGGCCAGGTAGTGATAATTAGTATTAATTACGTGGCTTTGCGTGAGCTGCTTGCTTTGGCACGCTAATGGGAGACTGGCAAAAGCAAATGCCCTGCTTCACGTGGAGTTAGCTGCCACGCTTCCAGCCATGGGCCCACGGGCACGAGCCCACCCCAGAACGGGACCCCACTTTTTCCCAGGACGGAGCTTGTCCTGCGCCCTCAGACCCGGTGCTGCATCAAACCCGCTCAGGCACGGAGGGAAGAGGCAGCCCCCACGGCCCAGCAGTCCCGGGGACGGGGGACAGGAGTTGATCATCCCAGAGAGCAGCACCAGAGCTGGCGGCCCTGCAGCCCCTCGGGGCAGGTTCTGAAATGCTGTTCTTCTCCTGAGCACCCCTATTTCTTCCCCTGCTAAAAGCCTGTTTGTGAGACCTACCTTTGTGGTGAGGGGAGAGTTTCCCCCTCTGTGAGCAGATTGACTGACATTTTCCTCAGAGCCGGCTGAAAGCTGTGAAATAAAGGGAGGACATCCTGCCAAAGGGATTGCTGAACAGCTGGTAAGAGTGTACTTGGCCTTCACACACTGACCTGAGTATGGCCAAACTGATGTTTGGAGCTACTTTTAAGCAAAATGCTATGTCTTTTTGACAGGATTAAGACCTTCACAGGTGTATCTTTATGTGCTGTGAAGTAGCGTTAACTTGCCTGAATTCCTTAAAATCTGCTTCCAAAAACTGAAATGCAGAGTCTTTTTACCGTGCTCAAGTTTTTTGATTTGCAGCCTGGTTCTACCCAGAGGAGAACCTCCTTTTTACCTGCAATGTTGGTAAGAGGAACAAAGCTAATTTTTATTTTCTTCTCTCTATTCTCTTCTTTTCTTTTAATACCCACACCTGCAGACACTGTGTATATGGATACTAAGCATAACACATGAGGGGAATGTCTCCAGCTTGCCCAATTATTTACCCAGAGTTATTTATTATGTAAAGAAATCTGTACAGTTAGGGATGAAGGTCACATTATTAGCTAACAACATTTTGACAGTAAAAAGGAAAGAAGCTATCCAGGCAGGCTGCTCAACAAGCGCTGTGAAAGTAAAAGACATAGCAGCACTAGTGAGGATAGCAGAGCGTGCCTGTAGTTCTTGGTCAGCCCAGGCTGAGAGCAGCGCCCTTGGTTTGCCTCCCAGACAGCAAGATGGATTGCAGATCTGTTTACATAGGGAATATTGCAATGTATTTCCTACATCCTAACACTCTAGCGGATATGATACGAAAAAACCTGAAGACAGGATTTTTTTTTTTAGAGTTAGTAGTGGTGTTTCAGATAGCATGAGAAATGGTCTCTTTGGAAATATTTTACATGTGTTTAGGTGAGTATATGCATATTGAACATATTTCTAGTACCTCCTAGAAAGTGTGCAACGCGCAAAACAACTTGTTTTCCTTGGAAATTCATCTTCTTTGTTTAGGATCTAGTCTAATCGCTTCTGTTGCGTGGTCAGATCAGATCTTCAGGTCTGTACAGGGCCCTGTTTAAGCAGGCTTAGATCAGCACAGGCCAGATGCTTTGTCTCCAAGTTAGAAAACTGTTCTCTAATGAGGGAGCTCTTTAGTTCGCAAGGTAGAAGGCACTTAAAGCAGTGTTTAAGCCTGTTTGTATTCAGGAAGGAACTTCAGCACAGCTGTAATTCTACAGAGTGTACAAACCCCCTGTTTTGATCAAGAAACTTAAGCACATGTATAATGTTAAGCACATGCAGTAGTGTTTTGTTGCTGTGTGGTTTCTAGATGCAAGCTTGAGTGTAGAAGAAAATTCCAACAGAAAGGAGCCCGGACAAATGAGGGTGACAAGCTTGAGGGAGAAGTTAAGGGGGGAAGGGTGAGTTAGGTGACTTGTGTGGATTTTTAATACTTTTTTGTGTTTTCATTCTGTTTGTTGATCAAGCTGCATTTTTTTTCAAACTCACATAGCATTATTTCAGACAATAGCACATAGTTGCCTAACACAACAAAAAAGTATTATCTTTCTATTTCAATTTAACAACATGCAGAAAAGAGAAAAATAGTAGAAGTGTTTGTACTATTTTTCTTTTGCAGCTGGACGATGGCGATTTGATAACCCAATATTTTCCTTTCCTTACAATACCAAGACTCTGTCTTGCAAGTGGATCGACATAAGCGTAAGCACTCAGAAATCTGCCTGTGGGTATTAAGTTGAAAGTCAAATAAACTTCATTGAATTCTTTGGCACAGAATGTGTGCCAGTTTAAAATGGCAAAATCCTTACTGGGCTGTGGGCTCTGTAAAACTTATATAATAACAATAGAGCTCAGCAGAGCCTGATATTGCCTGCCTTGTGCTTCGAAAAGCCGTATATAAATCAAGAGGAGGTTGGTCTATATGGAGGTAGGCTGGAGAAGAATCATTGCTAAAACCTGCTTGTGAATGGGTTTGTTAGATCCTGTCCACTGGAGAGCTGGAACTGATAAATGCAATCCTCTCAATATATTTGAGAAAAAACAAAATATCGTGGGCTTAACTGGAGTGGAAGTCACCCAACTGAAACATTATACAAGGCTTTGAAATTTCAAGAAACCGGTTCTAATCTTTTGGCTGTCTTGGTCATTGTTTGGAGATGAAAAGGGAGGAAATCAACATCCCCATGAAATACAATTAGTGTAAATTGCTTTCTTTTCATACTGGTCATAATGAAAATAGGAAAGTTACCAGAAGTTACCTACTCTGTAGAGGCACAGTAATTCAGTTGATGTAGACGAAAGATATTCAGCAGTGCAGCACGGGATTTCTATGTGGATCAGCTAATGGAGAATATAAACTATTGCATGGCAGTGCTGACTCTGGATTGCTCTGTGGTGATCAGAAGTCATCTTTGCAGTAGAAGAAACCAGAGCTCCTTAAAATGAACTGTAAAATCAAGCTAAACTTGTACAGGGAGTGGAGCCTGTGGCATCTCAGGATCCAGAGCTGGGAGGAAAAGCAGGGTGTCTGCTCTCCCCTTCCCAGTCTCTCTGTCAGGATTTGGAGTCTGCTGGAAGCTTGCTCAGCCCCTTGGGCTGGCTGAGGGGGCCCCAAGGCCTGTGAGGCAGCTGGAGATGAGCTGGGACAGGCTCAGCTGAGTGACACACTGCCATGCTTGAAACAGGGTCTTCCCGGGGGCAGCCCTGCCGGATCCCAATTGCACTGGTCCCGCATCACTCTGTTGTGCCCAGGGATTGTCAGCTCTGTGGTCCCCATGAGCCACCTGGAACCAAGGGCTTCCCGGGACCTAGTGGGTGGCAGAGCCGTTCCTGTGAGCAGGGCAGGTGGACGAGCCTTTCCTCTCCTCTGCCTTGGCTGAGATGGAGCAGTGCCTGCAGGATGAATGCCCGAGGGCCAAGTGGGCAGCATTTGGTCTCCTCTGCGTGTCTCTGGAAAAGTGCATGGCCACGTTTCACCTTCTTGGGGTCAGGATAGGAGGGGAAGAGTGGACGGGAACTTACCGCTGTCATTATGTTATGAAAAAATGCATACCAAATGGCAGCAATCATCACCAGCTACAGAGCAACAGTCCAAATTCCTTTTCTTGTCCTAAGGAGCAGGAGAGGAAGGCGTTGGGAGAAGGTGAGGTCATCTGCCTCCACTAAATAATGCCAGGACAAGCCATCACTATTTCTTCTTCTTTTTTATCCTGCCAGACTCCCTGGCCAGAGGGCAGGACCCTGTTCCAGCAGGAGTTATCTATTCAGTGCTGCAGTGCTTTCAAGCAACATGTCCATGGTTTGCTGTTGTTATAGGAAGCACCGAGAAATTGTAAACCGGTTATAGCAGGACCAGCTTTTAAAAATTACAGTTGTTAAAAAACTAATATATTCTTTTCCTTCAATTTTTGAGGGTCCTATTTTCAAGCTTTTCTCTTCTAGCTGAAAGCTCAGAATCTCTTGACGCCAAGAGCTATGTCTTTTACAAAAATACAAAGTGCTATGAGACTCATAAGAGCAAGAGGGTTGTGCTAGCACTGGGTCCTGTGTGGTTCTTTACATGTGGACTTTTACACTGGCTGGTACTGTGGAAATACTTTGCCTTTCTTATTCCCATCTGTTTGCTTTTGCTTTTTTTTTTTTTTTTTTTTTTTCCCCCATTTCAGCACTCCTAAGCAAGGGTCTGGGACAGGGACGGCATTTTGTTTGCACAGCTGGCAGTTTTGGGGTGACCTGTGACTGCCAAGTGCTACAAAAGGACAAATAAAAATATAACACTGAATACAAAATTACTATCACACCCAGCCAGGAAGGGAATCACCAGTGAAACCATCTCATTTTCATGCATGGATAGAGTTGTGAAGTAAAGGAAGAGTATGGAAATTTAAGACTGCGGCATTCAGTCATTTGCTTTGGAATTGTATGTCTTTGGGTGATCTCTCCTCAGTAAGAAAGAGGCATCAAAAAGAAACGCTACTTGCTTCTTCTCTAAGAAAAAAAAAAATGTGCTAGATAGGCTAGAAAGTGTCAATAGCTCAAGAATCCAGGAATGAGGTTAATGGACAAATATAGTTATGGTGTAAGTGGGGCTAGACTTCATTAACATATTTGGAGTTACACCCGCTTATACCAAGTCTGGCTTTAGCCCTGAATCAGCAATTCCCCAGTGAACAGACTGCATGAAACCAGCGCCGAATTTGGCCCATTTCATCTGACATCTGCATCCTGCCTCAAAGTGGCATGTCACACTTACTGCACATCAGATCACACCTGCCCAGGCAGTCACAGGCAATTGACTTTTTGTTAAAAAAAAAAAAAAAATTAGTCACATATCATCAAGAAAAACAACATTGTTTTAGGACTCTTATCTCTTCACTCCCAAATATCCTGTTTCTTCGAGCTGCAGTGGCCAGGACCAATAGAAACCTCTTCCTGCCATTGGCTGACTTCATTTCCCAGAGTTAGCACAATCTCATCCGCTCTAAACAACCTCATCAAAACTTCTTTCTGGTCAGAGCGAAGCAATAATTATTATTAGCAATTATTAGCGATCAATAATCTTGATCACATTATGGCAAGCACTATTAAGGTAAGAAAGGGGTACCTTTTTTGTTGGAATTTTTTTCAGTGGTGTGTTCTTTGGTTTCCTTTATCAACCTAGATAAGTTAGAATTGGGCAACACCCCCACTGCCACAATAGAGGACAACAAGATTTCCTTTGTACTGCCTAGTAAATTTCCTTTTTCCTACTCCAACCATCCGCAAGGCTTAAAAACTTCAAACTCGGAAAAAAAATTGGGTTTTTTAAATTCACTGTTCAGTGCTGTGGATTGCATATGCGAAGCCCTTTTATGAGAGCTTCTGAAATTTCTTGTAGGTATCATTCTGACAACTTGGATGTGTTCGCGGACTGCCATAAGGGGAGAGGGTGTGCAACTGGAAGGAAAAAAGAGAGTTCCTAAGAGTGCTAAACTTTTGGATACTTTTAAATGTTTCTCTTGTTGATGGGGACACAAGTATTAGCAAGCGGGAATGAGAGGCACCAGCTCTTGTTTCTGTCTCATGTAGGTGTTAATTATGTGCTGTTCTAGAACTCTATCCTGATGCTCGGGACCTTTCTGAACTATTTTACTGGTGACGGCAAGATCTCATGGGTGTGTTCTTTTTGTTTTAATTTTTAGGACAATAAAATTCTCTTATTGGCTTATAAATTAATCTCAATGCATGGTTTATTTTTTTAAGAATGGCTTTGCTAAGATTTTCAGGTTGTGTCACTTAGAAAGTTGAATATATCTATATGTCTGTCTATCTAGTTTTTGCTTCTCTGTATGTTGCAATAGATAGCAGTTACAGATATAGCAATAGCTGTGATTAATTGCAGAAGTATAACTGTAACTAAACGCTTTGCGATAGTGAAACTAATTTTACGTAAAGACCAAACAGCATGTACAGTGAGGACTCTGTGGCATTGTATTATCAGATTCGGAATCAAGGTATTTGTTTTCTTCGTGGTGTTGTGTATTTCTGTACTTTTCTAATTATGCCAGAGATTTAGGGAGAGATACGGAATAGCAGCGGTGCCTGGCCATTAGCTAAGTGGAGCTGCAGTTAGATTTCTCAGTAACTTCTGCTTAGATGTTTACATTTTAAAGCTCATTTGATGCTTTTTGTTATGGTTTTTGAAATCTGAAAGTCTTGCCTGAAGACAATATGATTAAAAAGACTAATGAACCTTCTCTTTTCGCAATCACTGATGCTTGCAAGAACCTATCTATAGAGACAAAGATCTGAATCTCCTCTGCATCTGGCCAGTATCTATTATATGCTAAGTAGCTCCTAAAACAGCTTAATTCCCTTTGGTTTTGTTACACATTTCAGGGTGCACAGGACATGACAGGCGCTCGATGAAAATCTTGAGGTACAGGGAGTCAAGTTTTGCATTGCTAAAAGAAGGGGCTATGTGCTGAGATAGATAGCAACGCTGGGTTTTGAATCTCTTAATCAGAATGCACTATCAATGTTGATGGTATTTTTTTTTTTGTCAAAAATGGTGGTACAATGAGATTAGATGTTGCATGCATTTTGAGGAGCTTTTAATTATTTTTTGATGTTTTGTGTTGCCTGAATTATAATAAGATAGATGATTGTAAACTATATCTCATTGTTATTATTTTACCTCCACCTTACACTTACAGAGGTGAGAAGGGAGTGTGTGCAGCTGTGTATTATGCAGCCTAATAACGCAATGCAGACAGCAAAGCCTCTTGAGTGGAAAAATGTAATTTTTGTCTCCTCATTTGGGAGTGTGAAACTTGCAGGGAGAAATAGGCACCCCAGAACATTGAAGATTTTGGTGCCCAGGGTGCTGGGAAGGCCTTATATTCTGAAGCAAGGATTTTATTTTTGCAAGTGCAAAATGTAAAATGACTGAAAAGAAGTGACAGGTGCTCTGTACTCTAGATGCAGAAAATGTACTCTGACATGAAGCTAAGCCAGTCCAAAGAGATTCTCAATTCCTCTTCTATACTGAGTACATAAAGAAGTCATTTAACTGAGAGGTTTACCAAAAGAAAAAAATCTGTTTGAAGGCCCAATGGGTGTTTGTGTTTTTGCTAAACAGGTATGTTTAGCAAATGGTATTTTGCAGTTTCTATATAATGGCCTGAGTTGTCTGCTGGCAGCGAGTAGCCCAGCTATCCCAGTTTAGGCAGCAAGAGGCTGTGGCCAAGGAAGGTGGAGGGCCTTATCGGGTACCTCTGCACTGGGAATTCACTCTCTTCTTCAGGGCAGATGTGGAGTCATTAAATGTCAAAACTGGGTTGCGAATGGCTGTGTGTTTGTTCATAACCGGGTAGAAATTGCTCTAAATGTACACACATGCAGAGGTGGCCTTCCAGTAAGATCGTTTGATTCACCCTTTTCCTATCACAAACCTGCAGACAGACCCAAGGGACACTCGGGACTCATGAGAAATCAGGCTGGCTTAACTGGGGCTAATCGGTATCTATAAAGGCAAGCATTTGTGTAAGTTTTCTGGCACTGGGGTTGCCATCATGAGAGTGGCTTTACCGGGAGATACGTCTCTTCTCATCCCCTGCCCTCCTTCTGCTGCCCCCTTCGCCTGCTCCCGCTGAGAGGGAGAGCGCTGGGGTTCACTGCTGGCCCCGGCGCTGGCAGGCGACTCGGGAAGCTTCCTGCGCGCTTCCCTGCCAGCCCAGGGCAGCTGCCGCTTTGCTGGCGTCCTTGGTGGAAGGTTTCTCCTAAGAAGGAGGGTGCAGCAGTGCCTTCTTCCTAGGCTGCGGTGGGGATGGCTTACTTTAATTCTGAGCTTTGCGCTTTAAGAGCGGTCACCCTCGCTCAGGATGGGGACCTCTCCGTCTGGCCGGGAGCTCCGGCTCCCGTGGAGGGGCAGCGGAAGAAACTGCGGAGAGGAGAGTGGTGGGAGAAGGCTGGCGCCTCCAGAGCCAGCATTTTGGGTTCACTCTGCAGTCAAGGGGCTGGTAATTCTACTGCATTCGCTTCCCTGTACCTGCTGCGCAAACGGCTAATCTCACTGTTACGGTTCTTGGCATTTGTTTTTTTCATTTTTTTTCAACAGTCAGGATTTCAGCAATAAGGTGACATGTGTCTTCGTGGCACAAGTAGTACCTGACAGATAGGTGCAGAGCCCTGAAGCTGAAGACTATCAAATCAGTACCACACTGCTAATTATAAGTGTCCTCCTAGTTACTGTAAATGCAATTCTAGAAAATATCAAAAGCTTCTGAATTAGGCATCTATCTTTTCTTTGGTGTTTTCTTTAACAGAATGGAGCAAAACTTACTTAAGTGTACCTTGGGAAAATACTTATCCTGAAGGTCATTTTGGCTTTTTTTTCCCATTATCCTATAGTGGACGAAAGAACTAGAAAATTACAAGTAGAATTCTACTTCCTTGCCATGTATGTAGCAGGCCTTGTTATATTTCTCTCTATGCCTCCCAATGCAATTATACTTATTCTTAGAAAAGCTCTTCATTAAGTTATCTTGACTTTACAATGAGATGTTAATTACACTTGTGGATATTTCTTTCACTCTAATTTACTTCTAAATAAGGGCATGTCCACTTTTTATTATTGATATCTAATGTGCTGTTCACATGGAAGCTACGATTTCCGGGAGAAAAAGTCTATGTATTTGATAAAGGACAGGAGAATCTTTGTGGTTTCTAAGGCCTGAAAAAGTATGGATATACTGATTAAAGGAGTATGTAGTGGCAAGATACTTTTTTTTTTTTTTTTTTGGTGAGGAATCTTAGTCTGTGGTTCTCTCTACATTATTACTTTTCTCTCACTTTCTTTTAGAAAATCTAAGTACTCACTCAAATATTTCTAAATTCAAGGAAAGCTGGAGACAGTTAAAAAAAATCTATTCTTGGCATATGGAAATGTTTAAGTCTTTGTTTAGAGGACTGCATCTGCACTGAATCCAAAAGAACTAATACAGTAATTTGTACTTCTGTTCCTTGCATTAAAAAAAATTACAAAGATTATTCTCTTCATTCTCATCTCAGTGTATGATCCAATGGTATATTTAACTTTAAGCTTGTAAATACTTCCATTGGCTTTGGTGATATGACAGAACCCTCTTACAGCTAAGCACACACCTGAGTGCCCTGGGGAATCAGAAGCAAGAACAGCAAGAGTGCCTTAAGCCACTTAGCCTGATCTTGCACTCCTTAATTCAAAGTTTCCACAAATTTCATGAAGATTTTGTTCCAATAAAGGCAGTAGAATCAGACCTATAATTATTTCCAGGTAAAATAGTATTTCTGACTCAAATACAAATGTACAATTTCAAGGAAGGAATAGTCATACAAGAACAGAAGAGGATATTTTGGGGATTTTTGTGTTGCTTTCTTTTGCTTTTAATCAGCAGTCATTTAACTCAAGATGGTTTGTGGATACATATGCCAAAATGAAGTAAAATATAAGGATTTTGCTTTCCAGAATTAAGTCCTCAGGCAAGGAAAACAGCTGGAAAATGCGTATGTTTGACTGTCTGAGTTGGTTTGTTTGCTTGTTTTTTCTTAACAAGAACTGTATTATCTCTTAACAAAAGGTTTTCCAGCAAGTTCCATGAGTTACAAAAGGCCTTTCTGAAATAATGTTAAAAGAATCAAGTGCTCTTGGAGAATGACTTGCTGAATGATAAATACAGAAGTAGTTTTGCGAAACGTGAATGCCAAAAGAAAGTATTTATTTTCCAAGCTACAGTTTATAATCCAGCAAAATTATATAATGCCGTTCACTGAAAAAGAAGTAGGCTTCATAATGCAAGTTTCTAAATCAAGCCAATAGAATTATTTTATCAAACTGTGAAGTGGAGATAAGAAAAAGAAAATTGGGTTCGTATCACTCATTTATCAATTTTAACAAAGTAAAAGTGATACAGCAGAAAATGTCTCATGCAGTACGAAACCGTGTCAAGTTAAGAAAAATCTTTTCATTGACTGCAATGTGGTTTCTATCAGATTCATTGTTAACTATTTAAAAATCCATTTCTTTTGATAGATAATTATACAGTAGGGAAATAGTAGCAGCTTTTCATATTGTCAGTAATGAAAAGCCAATGGTCTGACAAAATGGTATATGTTCTGCTAGTCATCCTGCTGTCCTTATATATATATATAGTGCGTATTATAGAAGAAATGTTGACTGCGTTCAAAACACAGACAACGATACAGAAACTCTGAAGCACTTCTATGAAAAAGGTATCAATCCTTTCCTTAAAGAGTGGATGTGCCTTTATAGTTGAAGAGGTTATGTTAAATGTTGTAACCAAGCCTGCCTGAGGTCAGATAGTGCCATGTCCCTCAATTTATTCCCCATCCCCCTTAAAAGAGGGACTGTATGATCCTGTAAACAACTCATCACAGTTGTTGTTTCAGGAAATCTGGTGAGATTCAAGTTGCAAACCTGTATCACAAGGAAGTTCTCTCTCTCCTTGGCCTGCATCCTTAGGCACCAGGTGGCTCATTTTTACTAGGCACATAGTCGTCCTATTAGAAACATTAGACGTTACTTTCAGGAAAGGGATATTAGTTGGTAATATACAAGTAGCATTAGTAATGGCTTTTAATAACTAGTGCATAGAAACCGGTGATTACCACTTCTGGTAATTATTATGTCATAAATCTATTTCGTTTCAAAGTAAAATGAATAAAATGACAAGTTATTGTCATGAAAATGTCATTGAGCATTAAAAGGTAAAAAAGAATCATGAGTAATAGCAATTTTTTAAGGCTAGGCTGAAGGACACACAATGCGATCGCCTACAAATGGTGGACCAGGTAACTGGTCTTTTGGAATGGTGGATTTTGGAAATTATGAGTGGAAGGAATGAATATGATAAGGATGTCTGCCTTCACTTGCAATGTATGTTTATTTGGAGTGCAACTGATGGGTGGGAAAATGTGTCACTAGGCTGGTGTAACCTTTTCACACTAGGAAAAGATCTGACTTGCTTAGTTAAATGCATGTGTTGCCAGGTTAAGCAATGCCTGATAGATGGGAAGGAAATGCAACAAATTACAAGGACTGGGTATATGCAAATATCTGCAGGAAGGGGTGGTGAATAACTATTTACGGGAAGTGGCAGAACTCTTTAAAATGACCTACCTGATTTAAGAGAGATGAGAGAGCGAGATAGAGAGAAACAGTGCTGTAACTGGGAAAAAAGCTACAGGAGACTGGAAATGTTTTGTTTGACAAATCCCTAATTACAGTTGTGCAGGAACAAGTAGCAGCATGTTAATTCTACATGGAAGATTTTGCATAACTCCAATGCTAGCCTGTAAGATTTTTTTTAAACCTCATTCTTCAGAGTTGAAAAACATCTTTTTTTAGATGATATGTTTATTACCTTGATAAACAGTAAAATGCCGCCACAGCAATTACCTTGATGATAAAGAGTCTGTAGACAGATACTTCCTGCGTTCATTTCCTACCCAGATAAGTCGCCAAAATCAGGGACTACCAATACAGGAAATGCTTTCAATAGGAATTTCCTATCTGTTAATATCTAATTCACTGAAAAGATCTAAGCTCCTCTTGTTTGATATAAAAGTAATGTTCTACCTGTTTCTATTTAAACATTTAAGCCACAGTACAACACATCTGTTTGTGTAAAAATTTAAGGTCAATGCTGTTACATTGGACTATGAAATATCAGGGGTTTTCTCCACCATGGTAGGAAAAGTGGCCCTGCATTTTACAATACTGCAAATCAGGATGCTTCAAAATTCATTGTCATTCCATCAGATGAAGAGCAAACAACCTCCTTCTAACTCCTTGTTGCCTGCATCCTTTCCTTATTTGTATGCATCACCAAATAAAATACATTTCACTAGTCCTTGAGGTGGATTTCTCCAACAAATAGTTCAGAGCATGTTCTGGATAAGTTAAAGAGTCACAGTGAAATCCTTGAAATCCACAGTGACATATATATTCAACCGAAATGACTGAAACAGAAGTTTTGCCTCACTGTATAGAGAAATAAAACCATGACTAACCTGTATGTTTGAACTTCTGCTAAGAAAAAGAGAAACCTAGAGCAAAAGAAAAGTAAACAAAGACAGAAAACCTCCATTGCTAATCGTAACTTCAGGGTAATTGTTTGCAGGCATATGAATAGAACGAATGAGGATTTATGAAACCCGAAGTGAAATTGGCCAAAAGGAAGTAAAAAGTATTTGGCCAATGGCTTGACTGGGGCCAGGCTTTCACCCAAGTTTTTCAGGAGCTCAGCCCAAATTTTGTGCATTGTTTTCCTAATGATTCCCCTGGAGTCATTCCAGGTTTCTGCCACAGTGACTGGGATTGGCATCTTGGCCTTTTCCCATAGAGCTGAGTAGTCCTTTGCTATTGTGGTTTCATATATATTGCGCCTTTTCATCTTGGAAGAATAGACCCATATTCAGTTATCTCCTTAGGCTACTGCAAGAAAAGCAATTGTTTAAGTTCATGCTGTGGTATATATAACAGGCTGGGAATCTGAGGTTGGATTTACAGACCCCTCCAGAGACAGCGGCGAACGCATCACTTGGAGCACTGGCTGTTGGATGGGAGAGACGGTCCTGAGAGGACCTGACTCAAAAGCCCAGTTAACTGCAGATGGATTCTGCAAGTGGAAGATAGTTTTGACAAGTAATTTCCACAAGGCCATGGGTGAAGAAGCTCTAGGAAGTTGCCCCTTGGCTCTGGGTTCACAGGAGAGTTGGGGAAATGCACTCTCTGTCCTGAAAGCAATGTTCCTGGGACAAGGTTAGCCAGCTCTTATCTACTTGCATACATTTTTATTATTGTTAGTCTTTGGCATATTCACATCAGTTTCCCTCATGTGTAAGGTATTCCCTTGGAAGTGCTCAAAGTTGTTGCTTTTTACTAATCAGATCAACTCACTAAAGTGGTGGCCAGAGACATTTTTCACGTTATTTCCAAACAGCCATTACCTTTTAAAAATTTTTCCTGCGATTTGTAATCAAGGCACAGTTGCATGTACCATTTTCATGGAATTCAGAATCTGATTGTTTAGTCTACGTAAAGGGGGAAAATAGAGGGGGATCCTGTGCCTTTAATGTTGTTTATAACGGTTGGACAGAGCTTGTCAGGTGAAGGTTAATTGCTCTCCAGCTAAAGCAGTTCTCTGCACAGATGGGTTATCAGGGCTGAACACTCGTTACAAGATTAATCTCGTTTCCGACAAGACTTCCCTTTCCTTCAACTGATTTTTGCTCAGCCATTGGACCTGTCACCAGCCGTTAAAAGAAGGGTGGGTTACCTCTGGGATATTAATGCTTGTGTGCAGTGAAACAATACAAAGTGTGTGTCATATCGGTAGGGAACATCTTTAGGAGACAGCACATTTCAGTGCTGTTCTGAAGGTCGAGATTCATAAACAACAGAAACAATCAGGAACATTTGTATTAACCCTCTTAATGAACACAAACTCCAGCTGAATCATCTGTAGGCTGCTTTTTCATGTCCACTCTTCTAAATGTGGTATTTTGTTTAGTTCCAAAGGTGAATTTTTGTTGAAAATTTTAGTCAACTAAATAGCTACTGGTGAGATGTGGAACCTGGGACTACGCTTCGGACCAGTCAGTTAACTAATGGATGTGGTCACTTCAGATAATGCTTGTTTCTGCAAGAGGAAATACATCATGGTGGCCTCTCAAAAAAAGGGATTTTTGTCTTGGGGTCTACAGTAAACCTGTTGAATTTTCCTCTTTTTCTAAACTGGAGTAAATCAGAACTGGATCCATTGTATCCAGTGGGCTACAGAGGTATAAGACGGGTGCAAAGTGAGAGGTGAACTGGGCACATCATGTTCTTAGCATAATATTGTCTTGCCAGCCAAGACTTCAGCAGATCTGCCAGTCCAGGGTGGTCCTGAGAGGCTGGATGGAGTGAGTTCAAGGAGGCTATGGCATGAACACAAACGTCTCACTGGAGTTTTGGGTTTATTTCAGGAGTTCTGATACAACCAAAATAACCCAACTTGGCAAAAGTCTCTGGCTGCCAAGTTTCTTCCATGAAGCTTTAGTCAGTAAATTCCAAAACACTAAACAAATACTCAAGGCAACAAACAGGGTAGCTCTTATGTTTCCTCAGAGTTTCCTGCCCTGGCTTCGAATCAGCGCAATCCTGTCGACGGTGCTGAGTCTCTCCACTGACTTCAGTGAACTTTGAATCAAGCTGAGTTTCCCCGGCCAAAAAAGCAAGCTCTGTGGAGGGTCGCAGGCAGCACAGTATTCATTGAACGGTTGTTGTAGATGTGATCCATCAAACCATACAGACGTGTGCTGAACTGAAAGCGTCTGAGCCGTTCCACTGATGTTTTAGATTAAGAGTGTGCAAATGTGCCTTATCGTGACGGGCTCTGCAATGGTGAGGTGGTGGACCCCACTTTCTTTTTATTGAACTAGTAAGACAAATCTAGCACATTTTATACACCTGTAAAGACAGACGTGTCCGTGTATGTACAGCATTAGACAGGTTAAGAAGTAAGGAGACTTACGTCTAAGGAGACATCAGAAAATCATGTAATTTCTTCAGGTTTGGAGCAAAAGTATAGGAAAAGGGTATAGAGAGACAGACCATTGCCCACGTCTGACATACACACAGCAAAACAGGCATACTTCCTCCCATGCATGGGATTCCTACATAGTGAGAAGAATAAATTTGTATGCATTGTTAATAATACTGGTGAAGAAACAGTTATTCTCCTGACAAAGTTTCAGTGAAGATCTTTACTGAAACTGTTAATTTTCAATACGTTTTATAAACATTTAGCAAAACTAACAAATCATCTGAGAAGTAGTTTTTGTTAGAAAACTTCTATCTACAAGCTTCTGTCAATTTCTTAATTTTCTTTTTTGTTTTAATCATCAGACTAGTCTAAAAACTTTATTGTTGAATTCTTGGGGCTTCTTTAAATACTGGTGAGATTAAAAATAAATTTTCCTTGATTTAGGATCCACAGGTTTTAAGGAAATGTAGTCAGTACAGTTACAAAGATGAAATGCAAGGTAGACAGGAATTTAACCTCTGGATGTCATTCTCCTCAGCAGCATGCATTCAGAGCCAAAGAAATTCAAGTAAGTGGATTCCATTACTGGTTCTAATACGATAGGAAAAGTACATAGTAAATCTTTACAATCCCAACTAAATCATTGGTGCTTTGTGCCAAAGGAGGCAAGTTTAGTAGAAAGTCTTTAAATGGACCAGGTTGAATAAAATAAAAAAAAAAAAAAAAAAAAAAGCTGGTTAGCTGGTTAGCTTAGAGCCCTGAAAAAAGGATCTTGATTTTCCAAGGTGCTAATCAATTTGTGAGTTGCCACTGTTTCTGCCCAGTGAGACTTCGGATGGATTTTTGAAGATTAACTGCTTGCTCACAATTGGAAAGTGCTGTTCTGCCACTTACCTGCTTTCGCTGATGTGAGAAAAACTGTCCGTAGACAATACTACCTTTCCAGAAAAAGTAAGGAAAAATGAAAGTGGTTAGATATTTTTTTTTTTTCTCTAGGAAGAGTCTTTATTTAGTAAAATAATGTCATTGAAAGTTGAAGAAAGGCAGTCACATAGGAGATTAATTTGGGCAAAATCACTTCACTGTACTCTTCTATGTTACTCCCAACCTGTAGTTTTAACCAGCTGAAATGCTAGAAAACTGCAATTTTTCAAAACTTCTCCTGTATTTTCCCTTCTACCTGTAATATACAGAAACAGAGGCTAGTTTTGTTTTGCAAAGCGGCAACCATTCCCTTTTAAACTCTTCAGACCATTTGTTTGATGGCGGTGTGTTAGGTTTTTATTCGCATGGGTATCATCAGTGACATGCTTTCAGACCAAAAAAAATGCCACTAACTATTGCTACTTGTGGAATGCTTTTGCATTTTGTTTTCTCACTTAGGATGGGGAGCTTTAGCTCCAAATATTCAAAATGGGATAGCAAAGAATTGCAAAAATGCTTGTCCGGCAACTGTGTCGCAGATTTGAAAACTACAACAGCTTTTTTTTAAAAATGCATTTAAATAGACATTAAAAATATTTTGAAGTAAAGCACAATCTATACAATATATGTGTAAATATGTGACTTTAACTCATTCTGCATGAATTCTTTCTCTGTAATGGTGCCCAGATCCTTTCCAATTATCATGAATGTTAAATCTTAACTGTCTTCAGATTCACTTTTTTTTCCCCCCATGTTTTCATTACATACTTAATCTAACCCTTTAGAACCTAGGCCAGACCAAATTCAGTTCCAAGTATGTTCCTTGTCTGAGCTTGAGCCTTCATCGTGCCATTTTCTTCTTCCAAAGAGGTTTTGTTTGGCCTCAATCTCTGTCAGTCTCAGCTGCTTCTTGGAGGTTGTGATTCTTGCCAACTCTCACAACTTTTATCAGGACTCTTATTTAGCGGTTTTCTTAAATGACAGTCTCTTAAATTATGTGAACACTTGAAGTCTTCAGTTTTCATTGACAAAAGACTCTGTAGTACTAAAGAATCTATCATAAGTCTTAAAAGCCAGGAGGCAGACTCAAAGTGTGTTGCTTTTAAGTACTCTCTGTTTCTAAGGGGCTAAACTCATCACAGGGCAGAGACCCTGCAGAAGAACTAACACACAATGCCTGGATATTGTTTACCTGCTTCTGAAGGGGCTGCATGTGGTGTTGGTTCTGCTTAGGTCTTGACTTTGTCCTATGTACAGAGGTATGTCTTATACAAAATGAGTACCTTGTCTAAGGGTCTGATGCAGATGAACACTCAGTAACCTGGAATTTTAGGATGTGCTTTTTAATTAATAAAAATAATGAGTCAAACACATTTCTGGTCACGTTTCTTGTTTGTAAGCTGGGATTCATATGGATTCTTGCCATCAATGTCCATTATTAAGTCTTGTTCCTGAAGCTGTAAAGAAATAAAGCTGGCAGTCTAACCTACTGGCGAAATATATTTTCTGTAAGGTAACTGACAGAAGCTTCAGCTTATTTTGTAAAAACTGGAAATATCAAACAATGTTTGTAATATTACAAGTAAAGATAATGCTCTTCTCAAATATCTTAGTAGCAATTTTCTCTCCAAATATGGCAATTTAGGGGGCTTTAAGGCATTTATGACACTGGAGAGGATCAATTAAGGGGGCTGGTAGGTTGCTTGAGAAAAGCCAGCATTAAGTGGGGTGTCTGTGAGCCCCAAGGAATTGTTTTCCTTTTTTTTTTTTTTCTCCCTAGCTTCTCTTCTGTTCCTTTCCTTAGTGAAAAGAGAAGGGCTCAGAGAAATTCAAAAACTTGAATAAGACAATGAGGGAAAATATTGCAAAAGGTTCTATAATAAAGTTTCAAGGTGGAGATGGAGAACGGTGGGACGCAATATTGAAATTAAGGTGACAATAAGGAATGTTGTTATTTTTATCAGTAAAAAATATTCAGAATTCACAGTATTATGGCATGAGCTTAAAAATCATGGAGTTTCTGGTTATACTATATGTTATACTGTTCATCTTCTTATCTGCCTTTTAAACCTTGAAAATCACATTTTTTTAGCTGAAATGAAAACTAACAGTCTTAGGTTTTCAGGTGAGTCTAGAATTTATGTTCAAAGGCACCTAAGGTTCAGTAAGATCATGAAAGTTGACAACTTATTGTTAAAAAGGAAGCTTGATAAATCCTCAGAATTAACTCTTTTAAAATCTTAAATACAATAAAGCAAATAGGATTGGGATGATGCTGAAAATGAAACTTCTAAATTTAATAATGGTACTAAAACGAGATGCTGAGCAGAAGCAGGAACAATGCAATTTGCTTCAAAATAATTTACAAACCACTACATAAACAACTAAAGCAATAATAATCAGTGCCAGTCAGTGCTGAAAAAACAAAGTGAAAGGTGGGAAAACAAAATCTGTCAAGGAAGTACTTTGAGTCATGAAGCATCCTAAGGAGGACAAAGTTTTAGACTTTTTGAAACTATCAGCTTAGTATACAAGGGACACTAGCAAAAAAAAAAAAAAAAAAAAAAAAACAAAAACCACAAAGTCATTATACTCTGAATTTTCATGACAGTGAATGTAAACTGTAATCTCCAGTACTTCAGGGACCATTTGCAATCACCAGACCTGTGTAAAGAAATGATAATGTGGCCAAGCAAAGGAGAATAGAGGCCCAAAGCAATGACGTCCTGTGGAAAACACCACCTAAATTCCCTGATTTTTCCTGTGGATTAGGCAAATGCACAGAGAATCCAAAGCCCAAAGTACAAGCTGAATATTTGCATTTGCTTTCACAGAGCAGTGGGCAGTTGTAGAAGACGTTTTAGTACAGAGACCCTGAGTTTCTTTTATGAAATGTGACTGGGCTGGAGCAGTGAGCTCTGTTGCACTCCTCAGCCGCAGCCCGGCAGAGATGCAGTGCAAAGGCCGCTGCCGGAGTGGATGTGCTGCCCTCTGCAACGGGAAATGCCTTACTTTCCCGGCAAGTTGTGTCAGGGCAAAGACAAGCACTTCCCTACCTGCCTTGTACTTAGAAAATGGCAGAGCGAGTCGTCCCTCTCTTCTAGGGGATGTGTTGCCTGTGGTGGTCCCAGAACGGCTGTGGAAATAATACGTGAGGAGTCGTCCTCGGTTCGTACATGTGAATGCATTCTCCTTATCACAGGTATCATTTGCAGGACAGGTCATTTAGCAAAAGGCTTAGCATAACATATCAGAGATTCATGTAAGAATGTTTGTAAACTCAGCTGGCTCAGAAGGAAACAGCACTGTGATTCCCTAGTTTGTCCTACGCAACCAGCCACTGTGTTTTTCTAAGCTGTATCTTCTGTGTTTGCTGTAGTATGACCATGTCAGTATCTACCTATTCTATTCTGGTCTGTTACCCAACCTGTCCACTAAAGATCAAATGCTGTTTCTATCTTCTTTTAGGCGACAAAGGAAATTTAATGCAGAAGCTCACGGTAGAAGTGTTCAATTCCCTGACCTTCAATAACTTTTTTTTTTTTTCCCCCTTTCTCTTTTAGTATTCCTGTCCGATTTACTTTCTAAGCTTCCTAGAGCCTATGGGTTTGCTGATCAAATGTCAAAACATATCTCTGAGGGGTTTTTTTAAAGTTACTTTTGTACACTGCTCCAGAAAAACCCCACCACATACGTCTCCGTATATTGAAGTCTTACAACACTAAGCAATGGATAGACTTTCATACAAATTGTAACCACTGTGGATATATTCAGCACACCAAAGTCCTCATGAACATTACCTTGACTGCCTCTGGTTTTCTCCGTTTCTCTAGTTGACTTTGTTGTACTCCATGCCTTCCCAGTGCTCTAGCCACCAGCAGAATCCTTCAGTCTCACAGAATTCAGCTTATTTTTTAATCATCCATATACTTTCCTTCTCTAGATTTCTTTGATCTCCTTTAGGACTACTTCACCTCTTCCTCTGTTTTCTTTGTAATCCTCAGTTGCCCTCAACTTCTAAACACATTTCTGAAGGACAGAGCTGGTTTCACACTGTCTCCCACAATTTCACACAAACATCTTATACCCCTTTCCACCAGAAACACAGTTCACCTGACTCTGCCAATTTAGATCTTGTTGAAATGCTTGTAAGAGTAACTTGCTCATATGGGAAAATCTTTCCCTCTGAATAATGTAAATAAAGGAGGAAAAAAGCCCCAAACCCTCCTATTTGTATAATCAGTAGCCTGCTAATTTCTTCGGTTGTTGCACAGAAGCACAGGACGTTTTGCTTTTTTTAATTTCCATGTTGTAAGCTGAGTGGGAACAGAGAGTTACGTTGCACTCGTGAATCACAGCAAGTTTTGTACACGCATGATCTGATAGCTAATGACTCGGGCAGAAGACTGGAAGGGAGGCTTTTCAGTTATATGCACAGATCCACAGCATGACTTGAAAAAATCACTATGTAGCTTCCGAAACAGCTGCTTATTTTCAGGTTCCCATCTGAGACACTTCATTGTGATTTTCAGCAGTTTTCTGTTTCCCACAGAATTGGTGGTGTTACTAACCTCTCTGCACTTTCAATCTGGCATGAAATGGGACATTATACTACTCAGCTGCTAAAATCTCTTAGGCTGCCACAAAGCTCGGTTAGTGCTGTAGTTGTTCTAGTGCTTTGAGAAATATCTGTAAATTAAAGGCTGTAAGCTTTTATTTGCAAATAATCCTATTTATGTCCATGGAAGCGCTCATATAAAAGATCAGTGTGGAATGCAAAATTTTTAGCTACCAAGTTTTAAAATAAGTAGTGTAGTTTCCATTACAAGAATTGATGATTTCACTGACACCTAAAAAGTATTGTAAGAGGTAGAAAAAGATCCTCAGGGATTTTAGTAGAAACACAGACTCGGGAACACTGGACTGTGAAAACTGCTAAGTAAGAACTGAATTTTCAAATAACTGATTAAAAAAAAGTTACTTGTGCATGTGACATGCAATATTTAGTGTATTCAACATGGAAAGACTATTTGTAGAAAAAGTAGAATACAAAAAGATGTGGCAGGAATTTTAAATGTTTCTAGCAAATGTTTTCTCTACAGTCGTGACTGAAGTCTGAAGCTTCAGAGGGTAATAAACAGCTTTAAAAAATGCCTGGTCAGTGATGAAATACTCAACATGAGGAAGCAAAAATCTTCCTGAAGCCTTAGATCTGTTTTCCATATTCTTATAAAAGAGTTAGTTTTTAAAGATCTGTTTTAGATTTGAGTCTTACTGAAAGTGTCTATTTAAAAGCCATTCAGAAAAGTCAGTGTTCTCTTAGTAAAACCGATTACGTGTTTCTGTTAACCCTGATGGAGCAAAATTAGTTTGCATTGAACAATAATTTTGTTTTGGTAAAATTAGTGTTTGAAATCCTCAGCAATCAGTTTGTATTTGGCTGGATGCAGAACTACGGTCTTGAGAAATTCATGCTTTGAACAGATGCCCAGTTCAAACATGGATACCTGATGCTGGCAGCCTACGATGTGTGCATCGTAATTATTTGCTTGACTTGCAAATTTATTGAACACCCACAACTACTACTGGTAGAAGTCCCATCCCTGGAAACACTCAAGGCCAGGCTGGATGGGGCTGTGAGGAACATGATCTAATTGAAGTTGTCCCTGCTCACTGCAGGGGGGTTGGCCTGGGTGGCCTTTAAAGGTCCGTTCCAACTTGAACTATTTTATGATTCTGTGACACTATGATTCTATGAACTGCAAAAGCTTCATTAACTGGGTGCGTTCCAGGTGAATTGAATGATATATTAAGAAAACTCTAAGACTTTCCTTGGTCAAATTCCAGTCTTCGGTGTGTCAGGCCCTCAGAGGGGAAATAAAACATAAAAAGCCCACCTTCCTGCTCTCATGTCAAGTGCTCTTATCGACTTACTGTTGCTTTTGGCTTACCTCAGCTGTTGGCAGCTCCTGACATTATCAAAAGCCAAGTCCCAGTGTCGCAATAGGGCAGGAGGGTTCTGCCCACGAGGGGTGAGAGCGTTAGGGACTTTGGTGGGGCGTGCCACAGTAGGGACTGTGGTGGGGTGTGCTGCGGTAGGTACTTTGATGGGGTGTCCTGTGGTAGGGACTGTGGTGGGGTGTCCTCCGGTAGGGACCTTGCCCCGGCGGGAGCCTACAGGGATGTGCCCTCCCCCCCTGCACAGCTATCTGTAGCAGGGAGCGTTGGAGGCTGACAAGGGCGTGCAGGAGGGCACAGTCAGTACTGAACGTTGTATTTACTTCTCCATGTTCTCCCCACTCTGAGGTCCGTGGATGGTCCTGAGCAGTCAAAAGGGCATCCAAAAGTGGAGGGGCCCCTCCCGTTTCCCCCTTGCCACCACCATGCTGACACAGGGAGATCAGCTAGAGCAGAGCCAGAGAAAGCAGCTGCAGAAGGAGCCCAGACGGGACGAGTTGTTTGTATGGTTTTAGCTGGGCTTGCTCCAGACTGTGCTGAATAGCTCTTTGCTTTTCCTTCCCCCTTCCTCAGTTTTTAATCCTCACCTCCACACCACTTCTTGCCTGCCTTGCATAGTATCCTTTCATTTTTTATTATATCTTCTGCATAGCTCATTCAAATTGAAAAATAACCTCTGGCACAACTGTGAAAGTCACACTGGTCACACTATGCACTTAACTTGTGCTTTCTATCTATTTTGTGACAAGCTCTATCTACTGATTTGCCCTAGTACAGTGCCCAAGATAGCAGAGTCCATTTCTTTCCTGCATAACATTTGTGGTTAGTAAACACTGTTGAGGCATTTGAAAGGTCCTTTTTGCTGCCGTACCATGGCAGTTTCAAAGACCACTGTAGGAAGTCAACACATCATGACATGAGTGTTGCCCTGTATCTCCTTCTCTTTAGAGTACACCTTTCATGGTGATGCCAGGACTTGCTGACACATGGTAGTGTTTTGGACTGTGGGTTTTAATTGCAAGTGATTGCAAAGTCTGTTTTTGCATCTTTTATCAACAGAAAAAAGAAATGAACCACTTTTTTTTTTTTTTACTGCAAAAGCAGTGAAAAGTACCTAAAGATTTCAAAGCTGATCAGATTCTTGATCTGGGGAAAAGCACTACAGTTGTGTTGATTCTACAAATGTTTCTTACTTGCGTAATTGTCATGGACAGCAAGGCTGAAGTAATTTGTTCCTTACTTACTTTTATTCCTTCTTTCTGCTTTTATATCCTTGACAATCCAAATATGGAAACAGGATTTTAAAATGGCATGGTGACATTTATCATTGACTTTTACCATGTGTCTCAATGAGTGATGCATTATACTTATGGGAGTTTAGTATATGGATTTTCTTGGTTTACTGAGTACCGGAGACTTTGGAGATTGCTCAGGTCAGCCAGGATCTAAATCAACATGATCTTCTGGTTTTCCCTTCTTACAGAACAACATGTATCATTTCGCTTTATTTAGTCCATGCTTTCATTTTATTAGATAGCAGAGGAGCATAAATGGTGCCTGTTTACATTCCCTACTGATTCAACTTGAAATTATGACCAAGTATGGCTTGAGTAGTCTATAAAAAGATACGGTAGTTTCAGGCGCTCAGGCATATAAAGGTGTTCCTGGAAGCTCAAAACCCAGAGTGCAAATCAGTTAGCCTTCTTGATGATTTTGAAACCTCAAATCCTTTGAAATAGTTGGCAACTTGCCTGTTGCATATTTACAGTTACACAACTCTTCCTCTCTGTGACTTTTAAAAGTTCCTCCTTCCTTTTTTCTTTAAGTCCCCTGCAGCATCAAAACAGCTTCTTTCTCTCTCTCTCTCCCCCCCTGTCCCCAGCCTCCCCC
>KL255103.1:375-38019 GCA_000699545.1 Podiceps cristatus
CCCCCCTTTTTTTTGGGGGGGAGGGGGGGGAGGAGGGAAGAGAGATGGGGAGGAGGGATTTGGGGGAGGGAGAATCTGGTTATTGTAAACATTTTTTTCTTAAGTGCCAGTAACCATAAACAGGTAAACAGCTGAGGACACAATGAAATCCATGTGAATCTACATTGCTTAGTACTGAAGGAGCTACAATCAAGAGTCTGCTGCAAGCACAAGAGGGCAGACAGTTGCACATTATGGATCTTGCCAACAACAGAGGTCTCAACCTGCTACTCAATTTTCTGCTTATTGTCTTGGTTCTGGTGCTCGCATTTATCCTTGTGAAGCTGATGTGAACCTCTCAGCCTCCATTTCCTTCTCAAATCTTGTTCTGAGGGTTTTGAAATGATAACGTAGACACTGCAAACTATCTGAATAAAAATATGCAAAGACTGCACATGCTGAAATATTTGACAATTAGAGAAAGTGTTCACATACCTATTTTATCAGAAACGGATCCTAAAAGCTGCACACAATGATCTACCTGCCACTGAGTAAAGAAAGCATCTAGAGCCTTGCTGAGTACATGAGGAAATCCAAGTGCCTGTCAGCAGTTACTGTAGTTTGCTCACTGATACAGTTGACTTGTATTTAAAGATCTACAAAAGATCTGTAGCCTTCAAGGAACATCACTTCTGCAAAGGGGACAGCAGAAATCAAATTTTTGAAGTGGGATTTCCATAGAACATTTACTCCATGGGAAATGACATGGCTACTGCAGGAAGACAGAACAAAACACTTACATTGAGGTTGACAGCACGCATTAAATTACCCACGGAGAGCAAAAGCAGAGATGCTGTAGATGGAAACAAGGATATCCATGAAAAGTAACCTGCAGCAGCTGAGGTGGGAATAAGTTAAGTTTAAATATGAAAGCATAATTATTACTTACACCTTTTTTGACACCTATGGTTCACGGCAACACCCTAAAAGCCAGAAGCCATTAGTGTTATCCAACAGTTTCAGAAGAAGCCATCAAAGCAACTGAAAAATGAACGACCACTAGCAAGGGTTATCATAACTCTGCCTACAAAGTTCATACCACTGCCACATACACGAGCAGTAGGTGTATCTGCACAAACACAAGAAGTGTGCTGCAGCCTCAATAAGCCGGATTTACCACTTACGCACAGGTCAGGTGTGCAGTATGGGAGCCCTCAAGCTGTATTTGACATACCACTTGTTACTTGCCAGTGCAATCACCCCGTCCATAGCTTGTCCTCACATTAAGCATGCAACATAAGCGTCCTACAGGACCTTCTTCTAGGGCCCTTTACAGGATGATGTACATTCCCCACAGGTCCCTGGGAAGGACAGCGACCAAGAAGACCTCACTTCTGATGGAGTTATTTGCCCAGAAGGTAGTTCTACATACCTGAGACATGCTGGGAAAGAAGGTGGCCAGACTGGGGCCAAACAGCTTACTCTTAGCATCTCCCTTTCCCAAGAACAATATGGGAATGAAGTGCACCAACACATACGCGCTGTACAGTAAACTTAATGCCGTACATACACATATTAACGGTCTTTTGCACACATGCAAAAGAGGCAGATGTTGCTCATAGGGTGGGGGAAGAAGCCCCAGCTTCCAGCTTTCCATTGTCATCAGGACACCCCTGATTCAGCACATACACTGCTGATCCAGCACTTCTCAAAAGTGCTGAATGTATGACTGAGCTTTTTCTACTCATGTTCACACTCAGGATTTCCAGATGATCACTGCTGTTGTGGGGTGGTTCAGTTATCTGGAAGAGACCCGTCTAAATTGGATTTACAAAAAGACTTTTCACAAGAAAAAGCCAATATGTCTAGAGAAACACAAAGTGTACGTGAGTTCTACCATTAACAGTCATCCACGTTCCACACTATGCTACCTGCTCCAAAGCTTAGGCAACACTAGCTGGGGCAGCACAGACAGTCGAAAGCTCTTCTCTTATCTGATCTATGTGCAATACACAAGCTTAAAAATAAACAAGCTTCTGCAAACTACAAATCTATAGCTTTTTAATGTTGATATAGTAATACCAATTCCTGTATGCTCGTATTTAAAGCAGAAAACTTTGCACAGCTACATCACCATAAGCACTTTATCACTTATTTTGATAATCTTGAAATAGTCTGCTTTCAAAAGAAAAAAAAAAAAAAAACACAACAAAACAAAACACACCTCAAAAAACAAAACGCACCACCTGTAAATTCATACACAAGGGATATATGTTGTAACAGCTACACAGTTGTGCTATTCAGGAGGATTTCTGCTGGTGTTTGACACAGATGTCATGAAGCGTACCACAACCACAGAAACTGATATGAAGCCCACTCTAGTCTAAAGAAAGAATAAAAATGGTTTTCCCAACAAAATGGCAATTCACTAATACATTGCTCGGGCTTGTACAAGGCTTACTGTCTATATACTCTTGTATATTCAAAAGTTTTCCTGTCTTAGCAAAACCACTGACAGTTTAATAGCTAAAATTAGACAAATGAGTTAGCTGTGACAAAAAATAAAAATCACATATTCCTTCCTAACTAAAGGAGAAAGATGAGTCTACTGCCACCAACAATCACATACTTCCAGATCCAAAATTACATACAAAGGAAGTCTGTAAGAAACTCTGCCATTACCATGTAGAAACAACCCCAAGTAACAACCCCAGCAGCTTCCTCTCATTCAGCAATTAAAATTACAGAATCTTCAACAAATGTTGAAATAGGCTGCTGAAACTGAAATATGCATTCTCCTGAGACGACATATAAAACTGGCAAGTTATCAGTTAACCAATGCCAAATCTCTTTTTGCATTCAAGCATGGTCCAAGTTTGGTTTCTAGCTAGCGCTTGCTCCAGACTGAGCCCACACATGCACTATAACAGCAATCCCAGCTGCTGGACTATCAACTTCACAGCAAAAGGAACAGAACACAAAAGCTTAATTGTGGCTCATAGTGAGGAGTTCACTCTGCTAACTAAAGGTGGTAATTCTTCATGTTAATAAGTTTTATCTTGCTGAAAAGTATCGTTTCATCAGAATGTGACATCAGAAAAATGTTGATATTAATCAGGTTTAGTTTTCTGATCTGCCAGGATCATAAGAAAAACTAGCTTTGAGTTGACATTTAAGAATAAAGACTTTTGTGGCACCAACACCATTTGAAGAATGCTGTAACTTTTTCTTTCAATTAAAGTTTTACAACTTGTGTTTACCAATGTTTAGGTATGCATGCAGTTTACTTTCTTCTCTGTTTTGAAATAAAGATTGTTGTAGTATCTCTAAATTTCTCAATGAATTAAAATTCAATTTCCAGTAGCTTCCACATACCTAGTATGAACAAGACAATGTTTTCCTCATTAAAGAAAAAACACTGAATCAGATACATTAAAGGAAAAAAGATGCATTTTGGCAATTTCCATCTATTATTTCTGCTATATTCTGACACAAGTTAGCACACCATGAAGAAATCATACAGATGTCCCATACACTGGAAAAAAAATAGAGATTCACCATGTGATGCCTACAACATTGTACAGAGCTGGTAAGTAGATGTGTGACCTTTGGAAATCTTCCCTCTTGTTGTATTATCTCCCACAAATTTAAAGGCACGTTTAAAACTCATTTCTGGACTAGCATATAGTACGTACCTAGGTACATTCAGATAACAGGATAAATAATAGGATCAGGCTTTAAGAAGTGTCTTTACATGAAAACATACAGCCTTTGTATCCAGATTTGTATGGCCTCCCAGTTCACTAAATGGGAACTGCTGTCACATGTTATAAGCATTTTTTTTCCCTTAATGGAGGCCTAATCACATACTTCCTTACATTGGAAGTTTACAAAAAAAGAGAAAAAACAATGGTCATGTCTGCTGGAAGACCAGCTGTACACTGAAAATAATTAAGTGTATGGTGAAATATAAATTCTGCATGGAAATTATTTTCATTGAAGTACTGTTAAAATCTGTTTCTTGGAAATGCATAGGAGAATGTTTATCTTCAAGAAGTATACATTAAATAGTACACATTAGCTAGAGAAAGGGATTTTCATATAAAACTCAGTGATGTTACACAGTAACCATAGACCAGACACTCAGATATTTATTTTCAAAACATACAAGCATCACACCCACAGCTGAACCACGCACCTTCTCTGAAGGGGCATTCTGTTGATCCATTAGTCCTCAAAATCAACTCAGAAAATTGTTGCAGTACATTCTTGCTTCATTAGTGATAGCTGCCCTCTATAGTCTCTCCCTCTATCAGCCTACCTTAAAACTGCTTTACATTCTCAGTTGAAAGCAAAGTTCATTTTGTTTTCTGTTCATGGCAAGGGTGGTTTGAAAGTAAAAGCATGATAAACTAATTTTTTTCAGTCCTGTAAAAACCACTGTGTTTCCATCAGCTTACATGATTTTTAAAAGCAAAGTAGCAAAACCAACCCCCAATAAGAGGAAAATAAAAATAAATAAGTTTCTATAAAGGTGGGGGTTTTCCCCCCTTTTATAATCACCAGTTTCCCCTAGCAAAATATTATGCTTTCTGTTCTCTCTCTTTCCTAGATATATATTCCATTTCAATTTGTAGTTTTATTAGTTTCTCAGAAATAATTGCGTATCAGTTCCCAGATGCACATATAGTGGTCTTTGGGAAAAAAAATAAATCATAGCATAATTGTAGCATAATAGAATATCTCAAGTTGTGAGGGACCCATAAGGATCATCAAGTCCAACTCCCCGCTCTTCACAAGACTACCCAAAACTAAACCATATGACTAAGAGGATCCTTCAGATGCTCTCAGAACTCTGACAGGCTTTGTGCTGTGACCACTTCTGCAGGGACCCTGCTCTAGTGACCAACCACCCTTGCAGTGAAGAACCTTCTCCTAATGTCCAGTCTGAGCTTCCCTGATGCAGCTTCATTCCATCTCCTCGCTAGTCAGCAGAGAGAGATCAGCACCTCCCCCTCTGCTGCCCCCCTTGAGGAAGCTGTAGACTGCGATGAGGCCACCCCCTCAGCCTTCCCTTCTCCAAGCTGAACAAACCAAGTGGCCTCAGTTACCCGTCATAAATCTTGCCCTCAAGATCTCTCACCATCTTGGTTGCCCTCCTCTGGATACACTCCAATATTTTCATGTCCTTCTTACACTGAGCTGACCAAAACTGCAGTGTAGAGTGGGACAGTCACCTCCCTCAAACAGCTAGCTATGCTGTGTTTGATGCACCCCAGGACACGGTTGGCCCTTTTGGCTGCCAGGGCACACTGTTGGCTCATGTTCAACTTGCCATCAACCCAAACCCCCAGAACTCCTTCCGCGGGGCTGCTCTCCAGCCTCTTGCCCCCTAACTTGTACATATAACAAGGGTTTCCCTGCCCTTATCCTGAGGTTTCTTTAAAAAAAATAGGTGTCAAGACAGGAAGACCTATTATCCTTTTTTCATTTCTTCTGGTATCCTTCTTCCTTACAGCTGTAGCCTCTGGGCAGAAAGACAGGACGTGGCAAGCAGGGAGGGCCAGCAGAGGATGCCTGTAAGAACCCAAAGGCTCAGCACTCTTTTGTACACACTTCAGCTTTCTGTTTCTCTGGGTCCTATCTCATAACCACATTTTCTCACTTAAGGACATGTAATAAATCATATTTCAAGGCCCATCAATGCAACTCCAAATCATACTAATGAAAATGCTTGCTAAGGCCACCAGGAACTTCCTCCGCCCCTCTCATGCCCTTAGTTGCTGTCAGATTCCCTGTGACCCTGCCTCACAACCAAGCGGGAAGTCAGGGTAAGCAGAGCAAAGGCCGCAGCTTTCAAGGACTTCCCCTGTTTTCCAGGACTCACCAGACAGTTGATAAGATCATTACTTCCTAAACCAGGGGCTAGAAGGATCCTGTAACATATATATCAATACTGACACAGATATAAAAAAAATAACAAGAGCAAGAAAAAAAAAAAAAACAGTTTTAGGCAAAATTTCATCCTATAATCTTACAACCTCAAAAAGGTGCGGCACCGTTTTATAAATTCAGCCAAAAAGATAAATAATGCTTGTGCTCCCCCTGTTGGCTCTGTCCTCAAAACACAGCTCGGCATCAATGCCTGCAGGAACAGAAAGGTTTGAATAACCATAACAATACATATAGGGCTTTATTTGTTTCAATCATGAAACTTTACCTTCATACAAAAAAGAAGCCGTGTATTTAATCACAAATCAGAGTGAGAAAGCACTTGTGAGATGTGAAAACAAAAGCTGGGAGTTGTTTTGACCTAAATAAAGAGTTTCTTAAACACTCATCCTAAACAAAGTGCCGTGAAAGGTACATAAAAGACAATGAAGAGACATATACCTAAATGAAGAAAAGTAGTAAATAAAGCTTACTCTGAATATATATTTAAATCCAAAAGGAGAACCACCAGGCACAGTCATCTGCATGCAAACCTCACAGACAACGCTGCTGACAGCTGCAGCTAGCTACATGTCTCAGGCGTTCGGGAAGACTTGAATGAATGGATGGACTTGGCTCCTTCAGGGTACCCTGCTGTCACTCCCCTTGCCCCTCAAGTGCTCCCCAACGGCACCAGTAGCTGCCAAGAGCCTGTCTGGCAGTGCCCCCGCCTCAGCAGTGAGCTTTTTCTGACACTTTGGCTCCAAGAGGACCCCTCAGCCTTCACTCTCTACCTGGGTAGACATCTTGACATCAAAATCTTCAAGAGCTTACAGAAAGATGAGGGTTTCTGTAGTAATAAGGGTAATGTAAAAGGGTGGCTACCTGGAACAACACCATGTTTTTACAGAGATCCTTAAGGATTAGGATTAGTATTAGTTCGTCCATATTAATTGGATTCAAGGTTTGTAAAGGTAAAAAAAAAAATATCCAGATGATTATTAAGAGCTAGTGGATCTTGAGAACCTCTGAACTCGTCAGTCTTTCCTTCAATACACAATGGACAAAACAACAAAATTTGAGCACAGCTTTTTGCAACTTACTTATATCTTCAGGCTGGATAAAACAGGTATTTGCACTTACAGCTAGATTATCTCTGCTCAGATAATACCTTAGTCTAACCTTAAACTGCCTTTCAGGAAAACCTACATATTGTAATCCACTTGGGATTTTTTTTGGCAGATCAAGATTACCTACACAGGTAAACCTGAAGATTTAGATTTTAAATACTGCCTTCTTTCACAAGCTATCTTTTCCCATTAGGATAAGAGCTAGAAACAAAGATTGTGAATTGTCATGTTAGAAAGGGTTATCCATCTCTTAAAACCATGTTTGATGTTTTCTATATGAAAGTACTTCAAGTTTGACACAAAAAACCTACATGCTATTTTATTTAAATAAACCAGATTAGTTGACTACTGTTAGTTTATTCTAATTAGTTAAAAAATATGCAGTAACATCAAGTTGAATTAAGTTTTTACGTCCTAGGCATAGTGATACTGAATATTCATCCTTGCAGTATGCAAGAGTCATTCCTCTTTCAGTGAATGCATAAATGCAGGCTCTTGGTAAATCCATTCAGATCAAAATACACTCACATTCCCTCACTACACTGTGACCAAAGACTCACTTAAGAACTACTGAAAATGTTATTTGATGAACCTCTTACTGTGTCCAGCTTCAGAAAAAGAGATGCTAGTCTCATGTATACAGGCACATCAGAGTAATTGTAAATAGATGGCAGAAAAACACTGTTAACATTCAGGTAATATTGAGAAACAAGCAGCAGCATCCCAAATCAAAGTTAAAAAATACCGTCACCTGTTTTGTTACTTTTCTTTTTTTATTAAAAAACTGCCTGATGTTATTCCTCCGGTATAACACGTGACGCCACATGATGGCAGCAAAGATCAAGCTTTAGCCTTACCTGCACGGGCTGTTCACCTCCTGTTCGAAAATCCTCCAGCTGCTGCACATGCCATGCAGCTACACCATAGGGCTCCTCAGCAGTCCTGCAGTCCAGGGGATTTGCACGTAACTGTTCTTTAAGCCACATTTGAGTCCTGACTGCTGGCTGTATGGGAGCTCCACTCACAGCCTGCTGTCCCAGAGTTGCGTATCTCTGTCCGAAAGCTTCACAACCGGCTGCCATAGGTTTGCTTTCAGGTAAGGCACTGTAGGTCAAGTCTAAGGCGGGTCTCCTGCTTGAGGAATCTGAAACAAAATCGTCTTTGCTGCATGTTTCAAATTTGTATTTGCAGTCCAGTAGAGAAGATCGTTTTTTCCCCATTTCTTTGTCCTCAATTTTTAGCAACTCCATGCTATCATGCAAACAACTTGGCCCATTTGTCCTTAACTGCGGTGACACAGCTTTGTCTGTACTAGCCCTGGAATCCACCGAATGACTACTACCATCTTGGCTGAAGGTATTTGGTGAGCTGAGTTTAGACAAGGAGGACCATTTTCTTACAGGCCTTGCATCTTTCATGTCAAGAGAATTGTCCAGGGCACCCTGATTTCTTCCTCCTCCTGACCGAACAAAGCTTGTACTCCATTTTGAGCCATCAGACCTGAAAGCCTCCCTGTGTTTGGAAAGTGAAGAGCTGGCATTAGACGGCATCACATGGGCAGTGGGAATAGAAACCAGTGATCGGCTGGGCTTAAACGAGGATGTACCACTTGAAGTTGAATGATCTAGGAAGAGAGATTTATCATGTAAATAAGTGCAATACAGAACTCATATTAACATCAGTGCCCAGAGGACAAGACATCAAATTCAAGGTGAAATGCAAAAATAGAAGGAAACAGATTTCTTGACAAAATAGGGTCTTCTGAACCATTCACGATTATGAGAATGCAAACCTATTAAAGTGGGAGATTTTAAAATTTATTTTGCCATCATTAAAAAAAGAAAACTGTACTAAGTGGTGGCAACAGCAGCTCCAGACACAATCTCTGGCTGTGGGCAGAAGGCAGCATTCATTCCCTAGCTTCAAGGTGGTAGGCTGGATTTCTCCCCCACCCTACATAATTTTAAGTAGCTTCTGTATCACAAATGGTGGAGGTATCCCAGTCAAGAGCCCCAGGACTGGTTCCTCTTCCATCACCCTTCCTTCTCATTTTTAAAAGGCAAAACAATTCACTAAATGCACTTTGTAAAATAGCAGTGCTGGAGACAAGCCATTTTAATGAGGGCCTCTTGGACAGAACTACTCATCTCTTTCGGATCTCACTGATTTCGAATTATACTTCCCCAAGTGATTTGCTAAAAAGCAAGATTCTGAAAAATTTTATGTGCCATTTAGGTTTTGTGTTATTTACAGACCCAAATACAATACCACACAGGAACTGTGTGTAGCATAATTTATGAAATCTATTTGAAGCTGAAATATCAAGAACAGAGAAATCTGTGATATTCAGAAAGGGATGGAAGAGCAAAGATGAGAGAGGTAAAGGAGAGGTTACTAGGGACTGGCTGAGAACTCTCACACACCCAGCGACATGTGCTTAGTGTCACAGGCTGTAGACAACCAGAAATAAACACATAATCCTCTCATTAGAGGATCAGCTCCCACCAAGTCACATGGCTGCACCTTAGCAAGCTCATATTGCTTGTTAGGTTCACGGCCAATAGACAGAATGAAATTGCTCTGATTAAAAGATTCTTTTGAAGTCCATTTTGTCAAGACAGATACACTCTTCTTATTTCTCTCATCCTAACCTAGAGAGGATATATTTCCTTGGGATTTGTCAGCTGGTACAAGAGTTCATAGCGGGACAATTAACAAGGGAGGAAAAAAAAAAAAAAAAATCAAGTAATTGCTCTAGAAGTACAACTGACATACACAGTTTGATAGCTACACTAGCTTGACGTGATTTGGTGAAGGCCAGAACACATTATTAGTTGGCCATATGTTCAGAGGATATATTTGACTCAATATACCATACCACAGACAGGAAAAAGAAGAGAGCTTCCGACGGTGTAACAATTTTTAAAAATGGCAGCACTTCATTTTCTATGTATCAAAATAAAGATAACCTTTCCCCCAACTTGCATGCTCCTCCCTATTTGGGACCAGACTTCCCCAGTCCTTGCCCTTGCAGCACAACACAAAATAATACAGCCCTATAGCCACACTCCTCATGAGAAAAATGCAATATAGCCCACAAAATATTCAACAGTTCCTTGATTGATACCTGTTCATTACATACTTGTATTCTGGCTCCTAAAGGAGTCAGGACTCCTGAGGAGATGGAAATTCTTGCTGAAGCCTTCCTATCTCCTAATGGGTCACTGCCCCACCATGTACCCCCCCATTTCAAAGCTTAAACTCACATCACATTGTCTCTTGCCTCTACCCAGCCACCTACTTTCACAGTAGTTACAGAACACAGCTATCTTTAAGACTCATCAAAACTGTCAGAACTGGTTGAAATGAACTAACAGTTTAAGAGTTATTCATAGGGTGCTGAAGATGGCCATAAAACACACACAGGATGCTCACATTAGAGAAAGTCAAATGGAGAGAAGACTACTACCAGCTTGTTACCTGACAGATCATGTTGCTAAATAAATGTGAGGTACCACACAAGATGAACAATTCTTCCTTAAAAATTCAATACTGCGGAGAGAAATGTCTTCCTTGGCTTTCTTCTGTCTTGGCGTTGCTCAAGAGGTGGGACTTGTTAAAGAGGAAGACAGAAGGCCATGTAACCCATTTCGAGCAGAAGGAATCAGTCTTCTGACAAAACACACTTGTGCCCACAGCTATTGCAGCAGTGAAGACAGCAATATGCAACACTACAAGTTCCCGAAATTGTGATATGCCCACCACACATGTAACCAATCTGCCTGTGCCAGATGCAGTGTCAGTTGCTCTCAACTCTGCCTTCCTGCCTTCTCTCGCAGCACAGTAGATGCTTGCACAGATAGCCCCTACAAATCAGGTACATCTCAATGCCCTGCATAACAGGGGCTGCCAGCTTCCAGCCCTGCTCATCGATAGAAATAAAAGTACTCGGTCATCTCTGGCTGAGGACATCAAACCAGTGACAAGAAGGTGAAAGAGGTATCTGACATGATGGAGCTGGTGTCTTGAACATATATGTATTATGAGATAGAAATCACAGGGTTAGTGTCCTGCTTTCTGGGAGCATTCAGCAGAAGACCTATGTTTTAGGCTATGCAGATTTCTATAAGTAGATATGTCACATCTGTAAGAGAAAGGTAAGAGAAGAAACTCTATCTGTATGCATGGATTTGTAAAAGTTAAATACAGTTCCATACAAAAAAAAATATAGTAGTATTTAATATAGCACTTTCAGTCTGAAATACTTAGTGCCACCTACATGTGGTCTTCAAGCTAGAAGTTTTTTATTTTAGATTTATTTGTATATGGTAGATTTTAATTTTTCCTTGTTTGACTCTCAGCCCTGAGTTAGACTTAAACTTCTTTTTTGCTCTTCTGATTCTAAACTCTTCAAGCAGATTTAAACTTGGAATGCCATGTACATCTGACGACAGCTGATGGATGTCTCCGTTAATTTGTCTCAAAGTGAAACACTGCAATTTTGGCTTCAGGTTGTTCTAATTAGTCTTCCCATTAATGCTCACTGAAACATATGAGAAAATTCACACTTTTTCTTAGAGCATATTGCTTCAGTCTGCCTTGACTGCATGCTCAGCTGGAAAGAGTCAGTCTGCATTCTGAAACATCTCCTTACAACACAAAAAACATGGAATTCAAAAATTTCATTGAAGATAAGGGAGAATCCAGAAAGCACCATGGAATTTAAAAGACATTACTACTTCTGTAGTCATGGAAATAAACTCCATCTGGCCAAATTCTGCCACAGACTCCTTCATCCAAGCAGCAGATTTTTCTCTTCCATACAGTTGGGAGTAAGCAGCTAGTTCAGAACTGAAAGTGCTGCTCTTAGTATTACTGTTTTCCATTCATTGAGCTGGTATTTATTTGAAGATTACAAACACTCTTAAACATGGCTTGTGTGTCTCCAGTTTTTCAGTGCTTAAGACTGCTCTCATTAATGTTAAAACTGAGAGATAGGAGGAAAAAAAAAAAAAATAGCTAGTTGCTACTGTTTTTCCTTTGAACAGCATCAAGATCATGTGTCAAATTTTGCTTTTCAGTTATCCTAATAACTTTTTTTTGGTGTCTACCACAAAGCTCCCTTGAGGACTTACCCTATAGGCATAACATTTTAATACCTGATCCAATATTTCTCAAACCACATAAATAAGAGAACTGGAAAAATTCTATTTTAAAAACATGCTACATGATTTCTACCGCATAACAGCAACAGATGGAATAGAAAATGATAAGCATGTCATATGGCTTTCTTACTATCTTGTGTTACACTTCTGAACTATTTCATTACTGTATATCTGGCACAGAAAATAATGTAACAGAAGCAGTTTTGGTATTACTAAAAATGTAATCACAGAAATTTTGTTTAAATGTGAGAGAGCACAGCAGAGACAGACTTTCTTCTGAAGAAGAGGGAGAAGAAAGAAACCCTCCAACATAAAGTTAATGAATGCCTCCTACTTATTTACATTTTCCTGTGCTATGCTTTTTAAATCACTAGTGACAACTATGTTTAATCACAACTAGAAGAAAATCTCTAAAGCCATTTCTCAGGCCAGATACAGAACACGATCATTCAGCTACTTAAAATCCTTATCTGTTCCCCAACAGTCAATCGTAACACACAAGAGGAGAGAAAGTTCACGGTAACCCTGAACTTCTTTAGCTGCAAAATGAAAATAGTGCTTTAAGAACCTCCTGTACAAATATACTTCTATATGTGACTATTTCTTCAATGCTCCCAACAAAGTATTATCAAGCAACAGCAGATCAATCAGCTAATACAGTTACCCAGTACTAATCAAAGCCAAAATGCATATGATGCATATGCTTATGGGATGCATGTGTATTAATGCCACTGAAAACAGAACCTTCCTTGTGCGAAGGACTTTGAAATTTGATATTTTATCCAGGCTATAATTAGAAAGCACTGACCATGGAGAAAAAAAACAGTATTAAAAACAGCTGACCTTCTCTTCCTGCCCTCCTCTCCCACTCCCCAAAACACTGACATAGATTACCCCAATCCAGGAAAATAAGAAAAATTGTTCTTATTAACTGAGCATTAGATAAACAGGGGAAGTCAAGCCTCTATTATACAAACTGAAGGCCTTGAATCTGACCACAGTTTAGTGTACAAAAGTTCTTATATTAGTTATAGGATGTTGATTCTTCTGAACACTTCTCTCTACTGTTCTGTAACTCTTAACTGTGTGGACTTCAGCAACAAGCCACAAGCAATTCCAGTGTCCAACATATTACTTACTGAAGGGGCTGTGAGTTCTCACTCTACCATGCAAGCATGTGGCTGCCTCCCAGAAATCTTCTCCACAACACCTGCTTTCAACAGTGGAAGTGACTAACTCTCACGGGAGTTGGTGAAAAAACAAAGACCATGAGATGATGTGCTATGACAGCAGTATTTATGCTACACACGTTCCCCCTACCTACTTACTTACAAATTGGACTATCCTTAATGCAGCATAGATAATCGGACCAACTGAGAAATACCAAAAGGGACAGGCAAGAGGCCAGCTCTTCAAAAAGCCCTGAAGAGACTGCCTCACAAACCTCTGGAAGCAAAGGCATATTTTTTCAGGGTGCAGTAGCAGTCACAGGAATGGTTTGGGTTTGGTTGGTCTTTTTTACTGTCTATAAATCTTCACCATTCTGTTTACAAGCCTCATTCATACATCAAAATACGAGATGTGAATGAATAGAGGAAATCTCTGCAAATAAATCTCTTCTAAAGAATAAATACAAGCACATATCATAGAAAGCCCTATCATAAACATTAGTACTGCAGACACAGGAGAGAACTATTTAGACATTTAACAAGTTCTGTATGAGAAAGTGGGCTCAAAATCCTTGATTCAAGTCCTAAACATTATTTGATTATAAAGTGCTTAAACAGCAAGAAACTAAACCAAAGAATAACAAAAAACTCACTAGAGACACAATATAATTTAATAATAATTAATACTGATTTAAAATAAGACAATACTAAACATTAAAACACTTACTGCCAGTAAACCGAGTTACCTATGTCACATCTATGCCTTCAAAGCAGAAACAGCCATGTGGTGTTCAGAAGCAAGTTCTATTAATGTTATTTGGAAAGAAGCTGCAAGTTCACTGGCTTCCAGCATCACTGGTTACTTTACCAGCAGCATTGATCAGAACTGTTTTAGGTAAGAAGTGGAAAGCAAACTCCGAGTCAGTTCTACTTTATTTCAAACTAATTCCTGGAGAATTCTGTAACCTACTGTGTTGCATACCGAAAGGACACAAGTTGTACCTAAAAACTGTTAGTTTTAGAAGTTGAAGTAATTTAAAATCTACATAATTCACAAAGTGTATGAACAGTATACAGCCCCGAATAATACAAATACAAACTTAAAAGATTGCAGCTGAGACAGAATTTTCAAAAACTAAAGCAATGTTGTTGCTTTCATTACTTCCCTTCAAACAGCAGCATCATGGAGTAAGATGTGTGATGAAATACGCGTAAAGCTATTACCCCTGAGCAATATTATTGCAAGGAAATGGAATAAATAGTAGATCAGCCTCACATGCCTCTTACAAGCTACAGAAATTAAAAAAAAAAAAAACAAAAAAAACTACAAGAGGAGTTTAAGGGATTCATCATAAACAGAGCAGAAAGCAGTGCTGGAAAGAGTAAAAGCCATGCATAGAAGTACCACGGTAGCATACACACTTATCCAAGGAAGGAAATGCAGAGGTAACCCTGAGTTCCAGCAGACTGTAAACAGCTTCTCAGGCATCCTTGCGAACAAAAGGAATACTGCGTACATATGAAAATACTTTAACAGAAACTTGCCTAACATTCCCCATCTAACTTACTATGAACTGTCCATTTGGTATCATCTTCATTACCCTCCTCCCCTACAGCTCATGACTTTCCTTTTTTCCATTTGCAACATATCACTCATTTCCACAACTTTTTTGGCAAACTCACCTTCTCCACTGTTTGCCAGAGAGGTGATAAAGTAGCAATAATCTTACTTACTGTAAGAAGTAAAGACAACACTCTCAACTTCCAAATAATATAAAAAAAGGGGGGGAGTGGGAAACAAGTATGTTCTAAAGTTTGGTTAATGAAGCTTAACACAGAAACTTACTGTCACTGAACAAGAGAAAATTATACCTTCCCACTGAGAAAAAAATACTCATAATGAAAATTATTTACTCATATTGCCCTATTTTCATACTATTTAAGTCCTGTTTTCTGCTTACCATATAAAAGGTTGCCTTGCTTCAACCAGATTTATCTCTTTCCCCAGAACACACTACTGACAAGAAATATGCCCTATAAAAGTTACTATTTCAACTGTATTCAGTTATAGTTAGGGCACTAAAAGACTCTTCCAGAAGTCTGCTCTTTGACCAACTCTCATTAGGACACAGCAGACCTCTCCAGCTTTGATTTATTTAAAAAGTGCTGTCCCATACTTGCAAAGTCATCACTGTATACCAACATAAGGTTTCCACCACACCTTCTGAGATGGTAACCTTGGCAAAAAAACTCAGTAATGAAGTTTTAGATTCCAGCAACGAGTACATGCAATGAAATGATACAGTGAACCACATGGAAGGGCAGCATCTTCATATGATCTCATCTTAGCACCACAAATCAATCTCTGCATTCCAGTGGCCATTTCAAAAGCCAAAATTTCCATAATTTAAGTTAGATGACAAAAGAATCTGAATACCTTCCCACAGAATTGCACAAGTTATCAAACCAGAATCAGTGACAAAATGAAGCACACAATGGCAATCATACATTCGCTTTTTTGAAGATCATACATTATCAGTTTTAAAAAAACTAAGCAGAAAGAGAGAAGCTCAGTAGAAACTGTTAATTTTTTTTACTGTGGTCCATTGCAGTCAGGTTTGAGGTTAAAGTTGACAATATTAACCAAAGTTAAAAGACATTAGGTAGAATGACCTGTCATCCAAACTACCCCTCATTAAAAATTAATAGACATTCTCTTAAAGTGGAGAGCTGATTTTTATTGTGCAAGAAGGTATCAGGTAAAATGATCCACATTCTGCTTAAAAAAAAAAAAAATAATCCTTTAAACTAGTTGTTTGGCAGTATCAATTAGCACAAGTCTCAAATAACAACCTTACAGAGTATTTCAACAAATAAAGCTTAAAAAAAACCTTCTATCAACATTTTGTGCTTTGCAACAGTTGACTTCAGAGAGACTGTACCAAGGCAGTGGAACAGTTTTTCACAGGGGAAAACAAACTCCACAAGCAAACAAACAAACAAAGGCAAACACATATGAGTGGTACAGTAGAACTCCTGGGATTTGCTGTGATAAAACTGAGGTTTTAATAGGCACTAGGTATGTACATGCAGAGAGAAAAAAAGTAGAGAAGCAAACCCTCAAGCCCCCAACATACAGCATACACACCAAGTAGAGCCATCCTGCTTAAGGGATCTTAACATAAATGGTATTTTAAGATTTAATACAAAATAGGACTGCCTACTAATATTCCTGTGAAGTGACAATTTTCCTAGCAGTATCTAGGCTAGTAACACTCAGATAGGGAATCCACAACTCCAGAAGAGAAACACCTTCAAACAAATTTAATAACTTCCTATTCTTGAGCCAGATCCAGGTCAAATTAGCTCACTCACAGGAAGCCCATATTCAGAAGACGATTTAACAGGAGACTGTAAAGAAGAGTGGCACTACATAAAGGTGGGATGCTGCCACTCCAAAATGAAGTCATGTATCAGTCCTGTGCCGCAAGAACAGCTTTAACAAAGTAGCACATAGTTCAAAAAACTGCAGATGAAATACATTATACAGGAAAAGATTATTCAGCAGAGAGAAATAATTACAGCAGAATCAACAACTGCAAGATTCTATTGTGTTTTCCTTATGGTACTGAATTATTCCAGTTGCCAATGTTAGAAAAATGTGAAAGTACAGATTCATTAAAAGCACATGATGAAAGCAGGCAAATACAATACTGTGGGGTATTGAACTGAAGCAGAAGAGATTTCACAGGCAGTGTCTGATCAGAGAGTCAGAAGTAAACAGCAGGTAAGCCCAATAGCAAATTTTTACCCTATATCAGTCACTGGAAACAAGTTAGAACTATTACTGGTCCAACCTTGCAATGGCCATCCAAAAGGGAAACTAGGTTTCAGAATCAGATTTGTCTGCTAAATTAATCTATAAAGACAAAGGCTAACCTAGTTTACATAAAATCTCTTTAGATGAGAAAACTGAGCAAGTTAAGATAGAAATATGTCTTACATGTCTTTAAAGAATGAACTGGTTTTACCAGAATACAATAAACCTTTTGATTTACGCATTTTGCCAAGGACATCACACACCAACAGTCAAATGTAATTGTGATTTCTAGAAACACAACATTAATAAAGGATGCTCTAAAGAACCATTTTCAAAGCAAAACTTTCACAGCAGTAACTGACACACACATGAAGAGATACCCCCATCCTCAATGCTGTCTCTGTGCTCCCCTCTGCCTATCAGCTTTGGTGCTGTTACTGCCATACGTATACAGTACCTGATAGAGAACTGCTACAGGATGTTCATATGCTGCTGTACGAGTACATGTGAGTAACATGCAACTGGCCACCACAAAACAATAAAAAAATACTGTGTATAAGATGTGGATCTCTATGTAAAAGAGCAGAAACTGAACAAAAGAAAAATTTTGTATCCTGTAATATCTATCTTTCTTTTCCACCAATCTGGAACTATTTTTAAGCAATAGTTATATAACTAAGTAGAACGATTTTTAGACTAACAGGTTCTATTTTTTCCCCCCAGATAAGAGGATAAAGCAATATTCCAGAACAGCAGTCATGTAATCAGGCAATTTCATTTTGCTGAAATAAAATCATGAGTGAAAACTTACACTGCCACGGGGATTTTTTTCTTCCTTTGGGAGTGGTGGGGTTGTTTGGGTTTTGGGGGGTTTTCGGGGCGGGGGGGGGGAAGATTTGGGTGTTGGGGGTTTTTTGTTTTGTTTCTTAAGTCTAGATCTTAACTTGCACTTGCCTTTTTATGAAGGCCATTTACAGCTTCCAATTCCATTTTCCAACAACGAGCACTTATCAGTGAAGACATTCAGAAATCAAATATCCCCCTAGGACCTTCATTAAAAGTAATGGCTAAAGGAAAAAAACACTACAGATGTCACAATATATCTGTCCTCCTTCCTTTCCAAACCTGCAAGATACCCATGCCACATATTCCTTCTACTTCAACAGCCACCAGATACTCTCTCTTGCTGGCATTACTTTTTCATCCCCAGATAAGGATGATGCCAAAAATATCGGAGTAACTTGGCCCATCAGAACAAAAATCCACCCCTGGACTGGAGTTCCTGGCTACGTTTTTGAGATCATTATCTATTACTGAAAGTTTGATCCCTGCTCCTACTAAAATGGTCTTTAGGCTACGCAAGTATGGAAGAGGAGACATACCTCCATCTTCATTTTCCCTCCTGACTTCATATTCCAATCCCATTTCCTCTACTGATTTCCTTCAGTTTAACCTTATACACAGCAGTCATCCTCCCAATTTACCCCTGCATTGTCACATTGGGAGACCATACTCGTAACCATAGAATAGAATCATCTATGTTGGAAAAGACCCTTAAGACCATGAAGTCCTAACCTAACACTGCGAAGTTCACCACTAAGCCATGTCCCTAAGCACCATACCCACAGTCTTTTAAGTACCTCCAGGGATGGTGACTTGACCACTTCCCTGGGCAGCCTGTTCCAGTGCTTGATAACCCTTTAATGGATGGCCCTTCCAAGTATCACACAGGATTCTGTACAATAACAGTGCACGTGTATGAGCTTTTACCCAGATGGAAAAAGAAATCCTTTCACAGGCAGAAGCAGGTGCTGTAAGCAGCTAGAGCAGTGAGGCTGCCATGGGCCCAGCGAGGCAGAAGGATACTGCTTGACAGCTTTCACACTGCTTCGTGGCAAGACTGTCTCCATCTCCTTCCTCCTGCTGCAGACAAAGGTCAGGCCAGGTCACAAATACAGCCAGCTTGCTGCAGTACTGCCGCTGCTACGTACCACTTGGAAGTGGTTAGTGTACCACAAGCAATTTATTTAATACACTTTGGGAACGTCTGCATCAAGTAGTAATCCTTCCAAGGGCCAGAAATTATCCCCAGGAATCCCAAAAATTCAACTGCTGCCTCAACAATAATTTAGGTCACTGGGGAAGTTTCTCCCCTTCAGATGCTGATGCCCAAATGGTAACAGAATAATATGTTATACTCACTGGAATAGGTCTGCTGAGGACCTAGAAGAGTCTTGCTCTACGTAATTACTTACAAAGACTTGGGAAAAAGCAAGATTTAAAAAAAATACACAAAAGAGTAACACACAGTATTGCAGAAGTAAATCTAGCACTCTATTTTCTAACTTTTAAATTCTTAGCTTTGTTACTCTACCCTTCATTTACTGTATAAGACTCTCTCCTATTAGTTTCCTGGACACTTTAGTTCTGATAACAAATTAATAACCTACTCCACATGTAGGTCACCATCTGGAACCCAACTCAGGATTAACCTTAAACGGGATTTGAGGATAGCTCTATATCCTACAGAGGTCGTCACTTTTTATACTTCAAAAATTAAGAATCATTCTCTTTATTTCCCAAATGAAAAGTGGGAAAGTGTAAACAAGAACTAGCCTGATGCCACTTAGTAAACCTTACCTGCATACACCACTGCTCTCTACACCAGGTAATACTGACTACCCTGGTACAGTGTGTGTATTTTAAGCTTTGCAAATTCAAGCAGAACAAAAAGAAAGAATAAATGGGGGGGGGAGGATTCACCTGGAATTCTCAGAATTTTCCTACAGCAACCAAAAGCTCCATACTTGCCAAAGGAACTTGACATTCCTATTACTAACAGAAACATTTCTGAAAGCAACAGTAGCAAGAGGAAGATATGGAAAAAATACTGAATTCTACCCTACAAAACTGATTACAATATAATGGGGAGGGGGGGCAGGGGGGGAATCAATTTTCCTGCACCATCTGCCTTTCACCAGTTTGGCTCCAGCTTCTAACATTTTCTTTTTCCAGACACACCTGTGAAGCCATGATACTAAGACTGGCAGTAACTGAATACTGTTCCATTTCTAATACATAATTTCTCTACAGCATAAAACAAAAGAAGGGGATTCATGTTTCACGCCCATGAACAACCCTCCCACAAGACCACCACCTTCCCCACACACTCTGAGGACTTAATTTTGCTTTTTTTGGAGGACAGTTGATAGTTTGAGCAAATGTGAATAATACACTGGTAAAATTAGCAGTGTTAATTCAGAGGCTATATTTAGAACTAAATCTCATACTCTTAGGAGGATTTCTGTACTCTAACACACAAGCCTCCCTTCCAGAAGGGAACTATACTTCCTTATATGTCCACCATCAAAGAAGACACAAAAGAATTTTAAAGGCTAGCAAGAGGAAAAAAAAAAAAAAAAAAAAATTGGCAAGAAAAAAGAAAAAAAAAAAAAAAAAAAAAAAACAAACCCACACACACACAAAAAAAAACAAACACAAACCACACCACACCAACACTCATGCATGTTACCATCTGAATCATATTACTCTGAAGTTTTCCTGGAATATATATGCAGATCTTAATGCTTACCAGCATTTCTTCACCTGTGAGTAGTCTGTCCATAAAGTGATGATAGTTATATACTATTTATCTGAACCTGTATGTCACTTTTTTTAGAAATATTCTGAGAATTGAAGGACACTTATCTTCAGACAGAAGACTGTCTGAAAGATCTGATTTTAACTATAACCCATGTTTAAATAAACAGATACTAAATGAGGAGAGAAATGCATAACACCCAGTAAAAAACCAAAAAACAACAACAACAAAAAAACCCACCACCAACCTCACCCCACATTAACAGCAGTTTAAGTTTATTACTTCTCCAGTCTTTCACTGGCAATTCATTTAAAAAAAAAAAAAGCTATTTTTTCTCCCCCCACTGCCTATGCCAGAGAGAGGCTAGTTGAGAGCCTTGACATTGCCATGATTTAGAAAATACTATGAATGAGCACATTAATTAAATGAAAGTGACAAATCCAACTAAATCATAAAAGCAAGAAAATTTAAGTTATTAATTATGATAAATGCTTTAAAAGAACGTTTCACATCCTGAAAGACTAAAAGTTCTCTTGCCAACTTATATATAAGTCAGGCACCATTTGGTCCACCAAATCCATCCTCCCTGGTATGAAACATAACACTTGCTACAAATGATACAAACAGTCTCAGATTAAAAGACTTGATCCACTATAGTGAACAGAACTCTAACCAAACTCCAACTCATGTATTTGAAAAAACTTCTGTAGTTGCTCAAGATAAAACATGCTAAAGTATTCAAAACAAACATTAAAAAAAAAAAAAAAAAGACAACACACAAACACAAAATCCTTTCTTGGTAAAGTTTTGGGGTTTGATCACCATAATTCTAAAAATCAGTTTGGCATCTCAATTCCCAACAGCATGGTTTACCTGGCACCTAAATGGGATGCTGGTTCAATGCCAACATGCCTCCCTGAGTACCCACTGAATCTCCAGCATTACCAAGCAGAGCCTTCATGTTGAAACGAAGCATATCATACAACCTAAGAATTGCAGAGTTATTTTAAGTGCTGCTACCTGTAACGCTACCCAGTCTTCTGAGCACTAACTCCTAGACACTATTAAAACAGACAAGGGGTTCACTGTTTACAAACAACTAACAATGTTGAACACAAAATCAGAATTACATTTTTGTTCAAAGAGTTTGGTGATCACTTCTAGTTTTCATGGGGTGCAGAGAGAAGACAGAGTTTGTAGGTCCATTTTGTTTGCTGATGTGCACAGTTAGGAGTACAGAGCCAGAGGTGGGAGAGCAGAGAATGTTTCAACTGCTGCCTTTGATAATGGAAAGAATTTAGTGTTTATAAATTTATTTCCAGTTGTTGGCTCATATATTTGGATATTTATAGTACTCATCACTATGGTATCCAAGCACATTAGCAGTGCTTTGACCCACGCAAAACAATACAAAACTGTTTAATCTCCTCTCTCCAACCTATTAAGAAACACCTCAGTTGCGGTACTACTAGCACAGCATGTTCCAGAAGTTAAAAATAGAACTCTTAAAAAGCTAGACTCAATTTCAGATCTTACTTTTTGATGAAAACCATCAGGGAACAAACTATATCATAAAAGCTGGTGTGGGAGAAAACAGCTTACCAGGACCTGCTCTCTGGCTCTGAAATAAAGTCAGCTCCATAACCACTAGCTGAATTGTCTACTTACAGAAAAATTTAATTTTTTTTAATTTAAATTCTGGGTAACCATGTTAATAATCGAAGTCATCTTTCACCACCAGAGAAACACAAGAGAGCCATTTTGCGCAATGCAGTATCTAATGTGTCCTCCAGTGCTACCTAATAGTACCAGTAAATCCCTAACATAGCAAACTGTAATGGCATTCAGCCCACATCCAAGCTACCAGGACGAAATCTGAAACTCTGCGAAGGGTAGCAATTATAGAAGCTACATACAGATCTTCACATCACCATTCAAGTGGGAGAAGGCTATTACTGCACTTCATCTTTAGAAGAGAGGTTGACACAAATGACTTTTGATAAATCAAAACTAACACGCTTCACATTCCATAAAAATATTTTTATGATCAACTACTGCTAAATTCCCTTTGCAGCTTGGGCTAGTATTTGTAAGCAGATTAGGCACAATTACAATATTGAAATGATGGAGCAGTGAAAACGAACTAGATCAATAACAAACACTGAATGCAAGAACAGCTTCTTAACAGGAATCCCAAATATTTTTTTTATCCTGTCTTTCTGTACTGCACTTTATTTTTAGACTGTAATTTCTAATCTCACTTATTAGAGGCCAAAAAGATTAATGGTAACTGTGTGGTACATATATACACACACATACAAACTCTCATATAATGCGTATTAACGAAATGATCTATATGAACACATATAAAATATAAATTAAGTGATGTAACCAGCCTCACAAATCAGTACATTTTAGAGAAAAAAAACACACAAAAAACCCCCAAAACAAACAAAAAACCCCAAACATGCTTCTTTAAGTCTGATACATGACTTCCAAAAACTCCACCATACTTGTCACACTGTTCAAGTCCCACACCTACCTCCTAACAGCTGGAATAATAGACTGTTGCTTACAAGAGTGGGTAATTAATGTTCTTCAACTTTTACAGTAAATTAAGGGTATACTACTCCCATGGGAGTACAGTACTCCCAGAGTCATATAAACAAGAACTCTTGGCAGGAAGTCACATGTTTTATTAATACTACTAGACTATGCTACCTGCCAGAACTAAGTAGTCATATATATTCATAATATTCCTACATACTCTCAAATTCCCATTTCATTCCAAAACTTCATAAGTACTTATTTAAGAGGTTCTGAATTTTTCACATTCCTCATGTTCTTCCAAAATATGCCATCACAATTTCCATTAAGAATTAAATAAATTTTAATTTCCATTTAAAATTTAAATTAAGCTCATGGGTAAACATAAAATCTGCAAATTTTGCTATCCACTCATTATGTCTACATATATGCTGCATCATCATATCCTACAAGAGTTTGATTACATCACATACTGATATTAATCTTAACATGTAGAAAAAAAAATGCAACACTCAGACCTCATTTCACAGAGAGAAACAAACAAAAAAAACCCCAAACAAAACAAAACACAACAGCAACAAAAAAATATACCACCAAAAAACACCAGCAAGAAAAGGACAAAAGTATTACCACACTATCTCATGGAGATACTCTACAAGCAGAAATTCCACCAGTATAAACCAAGGTCCATTTCTTCGCTTATTTGTATCACATATTATTCTTTTTAAGACAAAAGATTATTCTCAAGACGCAAGTTTTACAAGAATTGAGCCATTGAGAAGTTACAACAAAGACCATAAAAAGGAAGTCTGACCAGTACCAACCTTTTACGACTTTACTTTTTTTAAGGAACTGACACTGAAAGAAAAGTATCAAACTGAGCAGTTGTGTACATAAAGCTAATCCAGCTGAGCATCCTTTACTGAAGTCCTCCACCATAGTTCCCTTAGCATCAAGGAGTAAGGTCATTTGAATACCTGGTGGGGGTGAGAGAGGTGCCACTAACAGTTTATCATAGTCTATACAATTTAAGAAATACACATCAAAAATATATGTATATATTTAAACTCTAGTTTATAATATCCAGAATTGCTAAAAACTACAGGAGGTAATGTGAGTCAGTACACAGTTTTAGCCAGGAAAACAAAACAAAACGAAAAAAGAAAAACACAAAAGAAACCAACACAAACAAAAAAACCCACACAGAACCTACAACTAACCCACCCCATCCCCCAAAAAAACATAAATACATAAATGGCAGATAGTTAAATTTATTGACCACACTTTTCCTGGTAGCATCAGAGGAAGTAAAGGCCAACAACCAAAAACCATGCCTTGGTAGGTTCAGGCTGGACATTAGGGAAGAGTTCTTCACAACAGCATCCTATAGCACTGGAACAGGTTAGCCAAAGAGGCTGAGGAACCTGTCAAGGTTTGCAAGAATCAGCCAAAGTCATAGCTGGCCTGGTCTGTGTTGGTGATGGTCCTGCTCTGAGCACACGGCTGCAAACAGTGACCTCCAGCAGTCTTTTCCAAATCACATTTCTATGGTTCTACAGCATGAAAATACCCAGTGCAAATTTTCTGAAGTAGACTAAAATCCCTGTTAATTTTTCATTAAAAAAAAAAAGTCTGAATTAAACTATTTGCTTCCTATTTTCTTTTCAGATGAGCTAGACTGACATATTTAAATTATTAAGCATCAGGTGAGTTGCAAGGAGTCAACCTACACCCAGGCAGAAATTTGTCACAGGCATTCAGTGCCAGGTGTGCCATACATTTACGAGGTGATCGCCATGTCACAGCTACATTATTATCTGGCAAGATGAAAGCAAATTTTTTTCCACTTCCATCCCTTTTGCAGAACCATACTGTCAAGGAGAGTATGTTGTGATCTCAAAATGGGAATGTGATTTCTTCTGGGAGAGTAAATTCACAGGGAAAGAAAAGGCCTTCTGCAATCCGCTGAATTTGTTAGCAACAACCTTATAAACCTTCTGTTCAATGCCACAAGGTAAAAAAAAACAAAAACAAAAACAAAAAAACACCAAAAAACAAAAACCAAATAAACCCAAACCAACCTACCCACTCATCTTAAAGAGCAAGAAATATATTGTAATGTAAGGACACTTAACAAGGAGTGAGATGCTAATTTATGTTTATGTAATCCATAAATGTAACAAATTACTAACACTTGCCAAGTATATTTTATTGTTACCACTTTTTCTATTCCAAGGATTAAGTGTCTGGAGGAACAGCAGCACAGAGAAGAGTGCACAGAAGAGGATGCAATTCCTGAACACCACAAAAAACATAAACTAAACAAGAAAAAAAGGACTTAAAATTGAAAAAGTTACTCCTGTATCTTTTACAAGAACACTCAGGTTCCAACTAATCTGACAGAATCAGACCACTAACAGTCTTTGGTCTAGTCCTCCACCACCACAACAGTGTCATCTCAATTTACAAAATGAAATTATTTTTTTCTTAGAACTACATCGATTCTGTGTGAGCTATTTTTTTAAAAAAAACAAAACAGAATAACCAAAAAACCCAACACAAACCAAATCTACAATTCTCTTTACCAAGCCACATACTAAAATACCATCTCTATGAAAAACATCATTCTGGTTTTCATTGTTATCAGAAGAAACTTAGAAAAAGCTGCACAGAGGATTACTGTCTGAGAGAAAGTTTTTGCATTTGAGGGAATAAAACACGTTGCAGGTTTTTTTGCCAGTAATCTTTCTCCCCCAAAGAACACACATGAGCTTATTCTTACATATATACCTAAATTGCCTTGTTTTGACGGTTTTTTCTGATCTTACCAGTTACTAGACATTTTTAAAACAATATGCACACATCAAAAATATTCTTTTGATCTATGGAAATAACATTTCTGACCAGGGTTGCCTCCAAGCGTTTTTCTGCAGAAAAAGCTTGAATATTCAGTAAAAAGCTATTTATTACATAAATTTTATTTAGTTTTGTAAGCAGAATGAGGAATAAACTTTTCAACCAATTACACAGGATAACTACAATACAAGAACCTGAAATGGCAGTGGAAGAAACATCTTTAATGGAAGCTTTTTCCCCTCCAACAATTTCAAAGTACTCAAGAGGCAAGAACATACTTCAAGAGGCTCATTATCAATAGAGGGTACTAAAATAAACCAGTGAACCTTCACAAAGCCTCCATGTGGTCATTTCATGAGAAGATCTGCTGTCACTCTGCGAGTGGGGAACACTCGCAGATTTCCCAGTGAAGGATTTCCCAGTGAAAAGAAGAGCTGTGGGTTTTTCTTGGGGGATCTTAAAAAAAAACAAACCAACAAACAAAAAAAACCCCACAACACCAACCAACCAAACCCACCACCCCCACCACTAACAACGGGGGGGGGGAGGAACACCACACAACAACAACAACAAAAAAACACACCCTAAGCCAAATCAAGACACAAGTTTCCTCTCACTGGGGCCAATATTAGACAAAAATGTATTAAAAGTCTCATATTTTAAAACTTACTCTTTCAAGTTTAAACATTCTTTTTTTCAGTATCACTATTGAGTCATCATGACACAAAGCAAAAAAAAAGGTACTTTTTTATTTGAGACATAGCATAAGGTTTTCTTAGCAACTGGCTAAAAACCACAGCACATTCAGATGTCCAATTTGTAGCATGATGCTTTTGCTCTTTTATTGTTAAGTTACAGAGGTGAAAAAGATCTTCTCTCAAATGAAACGGGGAAAACTGGACAAGGGTCCCAACTCTCATCCTGCAGTCAAAAGGCTATTTACTGCTACATTTCAATGACCATCCTGCAGCCAGTAAGGAACACAGGCCCTACAGTTTTTTGGCTTTTTTTTTTTTTTTTCCTGGCAGTACCAACACTGTAGATATTGTCTAGATCTTAACAACAGAGCCACAAGAACACAAGTTTAAGCAACAAGTTCATCTCTGCCCAGTTCCAAATTCTGTGTAGCTCTCAACTCAAATACCAACTGCTGATCCTCACAACAGGTCACCTGGTGCTACCTGGCACATCCAAATGATCGCAGTAAATAGTTCATATGGTGTTGGCAAAAACTGAACAAAACAGGCTTCTCTCTGTGTTTTGTATAACAAAGACTATTCTTCAAACTATGTACAGACTTATTTCAGTTTATTTTAAAATAGCATCTACAATATATCTTTTACATGCAGCTGTAAAGCTAAATTTTAAACAGAGTAACATCTCCTCAGGAGATGTTCTCACTTCCACTCTCCTGACATGTTTCATACCAATTCCTCTTATACAAAAGTAGATTTTGAATTAAGAACCACTTTCTTTCACCACATCCCTAAACCTCACTACTGGTAAGAACAAAGAACAGTAAAATTATGAGCTATCTAAGAAATTAAATTCACTTACACACTTCTGCAGTGGAAAGTCTTTTTCTTCCATTAAGACTCAATGTTAATGATGTCACCAGCTCAAATTTCTTCAAATACTTGTATTTACAATGAATTAATGAGGTTACTTTTATATTTGTATTATTAGCTGAAAACACAAAAGAACTGTAAACCTGGGTAAATCAGCTATTAAAAGTATGTAGTGTACCTAAAGTAAGACACAAATCCTTAAGTCTTCGAACTTTTAGTAAAATTATATTGTAGCACTCAGTACGAGGCTGTGAAGAATGGCCACAGGTAGTATGGAGATAAACGAGAAACAACTTTTACAAGCAACATGAGATGCATTGTGATGGTGTGAGAATATAACCAGACAGTCCAGGAGCTTTAAAATTGTCTGAGGACAAAAAAAAACATAGAGCAGTGAAAATACTTAATACCACAGCACACAGGTGACTGGGGTTTCATCTACAATTTCCTCTTCAACACTGCAGGAAGATGAGGTTATGTTTACTGCACATTTTCTAAGGACTACAATACTCACAATAACAAACAGCAACATTTAAAGAAAAAATATTTAGGAGAAGTTCTAATTACTGTAATATTACCTAAAACAGGAATAATTTATTACAAAGAATAAACCAAGATTATTATTATAGATCAACAAATCCTTTCAAGCTAGATAGTCCTTGTTTTTCTAGGTTTATTCCAACCTCTGCTCAACTCAAATTACACGTCCTAGTCATCTCTTCAATCTAAATGAATGAAAAGTACGTGTATAACTTTTTAATGCAGTTCCTAACAAAAACACAAAACAAAAAAATCAAAGGACTAGTAAGAAAGCAAAAGAACTCTGTAATTAACTGAAAGACTGCTGATAGCTGTTGATAGTTCAATGTGACATAAAATATACGGATCAACTCCATTGTCATCTCAATTCATAGTTTTCATACATTCAAATTTTCCAAGTGAACGTTTAAGACGCTTTCTAGAATGAGGGGTTGTTCACTTTCAGTGGCAAAGAAGTGACCTCTGTGTAGCTGGCGACTACTACAATGCAGACTTCCATGACTGCAGCTGACACAAATGCAATCATTGCCATAGCAAAAACTTATCTGTCAGCCCTTTAAAAGGGAAAAAAAAAAAAAAAAATCCAAAATATTTATTTTCCCATGTTTGCATTGGGAAAAACCCACACCAATTTTCCTTCTGAATTTGACTCTGTAAGAAGCATTTAAGATGGGTGAAAAGAAAAAAAGTACAGCAACAATAATAACTACTTTAAAATCAAACCAGTCACAGTTCTCCAAGGAATTTAACCTATCAAAAGCGACAAACTTGCACCTATTTTGCCTGAATATTAACAGGCCAGCTGTTACCAACCGTCATTTTGGTGAGGTTACTGCAAACAAGCCCCCATGAGCAGACAAGCCAGCATTCTTGCAGGCTTTTTTTTCCCCCACAATTCAAACCGTTTCATTCCGCCCAAAAGCTGGGCTAGCTAGTCAGACGTCATTTGCTGTGTATTTCTCACTTTCTCAGACACTTAATTCCTCTAACCTGAAGAAAGTCAGTGATGAAGGAAGTGAGATGGAGTAACTATGCTTCATGTAAGAGTGGTCTCTGCACACTGTTTTTTCGCACTGCTGCCTGTATACTGCCAAAACTGATGTAAAAAGTCCATCTGACTTATCACAGAAACAAAAGTGAAGCCTTGAAAAGGGTTCTCTAACAGGGAGCTTTTACGTTCTACTTCAAAGGTTTTTTACAAAAACTCCTTATCAGCAGCAGACTGAAATCACAGCTAAAATAAAGGATGACATTAAACACACTAACTGGGCTTTACTCTTAAAAAAAAAAAAAAAATAACTGTGCTTAAGGTAGAACTGTGGTAAAACTGTACTTTAACCATGTTTAAGCTAGAAATAGGTCTGTTGAATTAAGACTAAGAGCAAAGCATAAGCCCTCCAAAAATAGGTAGTGTTGCAAAACTGTTAAAAAATGGGGACTTACAAACCTTTCTATGGGGGATACAACCAGTCTTCTCTGACAAGTCCCAAGCTAGAACTCCTGGCAGCAGCAGCAGGTCTTTTCTTGCTCAGCAGCAGGCTATAGGCAGCTTGCTGCCTACACCCCAACTCACTACAGTCTATCACTAAGGGCACTACTTTGTCTATAGTGGAAAGGATTAAAAAGGAGTCCTGTGATTTTTTCAGATAAGGCTGTAAATGCTACTTGAATATGTACATTAAATATTGAGTAGCTACAGAATGTTTCCAGTGTTCCAGTGTTACACAGTGTCCAGTGTAAACAGAGGTAGTTTAAGTCTCAAAATGTTTCTCTCTTTTGCTGTTCTGAAACTGATCTCACTCCTGTTTGCTTCATGAGATCCTGAGTTACAGAGCTGATGAATACAGGCCAAAGAGTTTTCTTTGACAAGGTAACAGTACCAAGGAAGAGTGCAAAATCCTTCATGAAATCTCTCAGCAAAGTTGTATAATGCTCGGCATGCCCAGGTATCATGATACTAACCTAAGTATAGACAAGACCATTGTATGATGCTCCTTGTTTTTCTATCAGAATGCCAGATACCACCACACTCCAAAAATAGAGATTACAGGACACATTAAAAACAACTCCCTGAGATTTCACCTGAGCATGATGCAAATGATATGGAATAAGGGGCAGAGATTATTGGGTTTGGCTGGGACAGAGTCAACTTTCTTCATAGCAGCTCATGGTGCTGTGTTTTACACTGGTGACCAGAACATACCAGTGTCTCAGCTATTGCTGAAGAGTGCTAACACAGCATCAAGGCCTCTGCCACCCCAGAGAGGGGGTGCACAAGAGGTTGGGAGAGGACACAGCTGGGACAGCTGACCTGAAATACCAAAGAGATTCCATACTATCTAATGTCATGCTCAGCAATAAAACTGGGGGGCAGTTTTTTTCCAAAGTATTTGTTGCTCGGACACTGGCTAGGATCAGTCTGCTGGTGGTGCTTTTGCAGCACTTGATTTTTGTTTGTTTTTTCATTTGCTTATTAAACTGTCTTTATCTCAGCCCACAAGTTTGGGGGTTTTTTCCTTGCTTCTGCTCTTCTGATTCTCTCTCCCATCCCACCAGGGGAGAGTGAGTGAGAGGCTGTGAGGGGGCTTACCTGCCAGCAGGGGACAACCTCCCACATCATCTCAAACACATTCATTCTGATATAACTTAAACAGTGACATAGCTTCCAAAACGTGTATGGCAGAAATAACTTTTTGCACAGTATCAAAGTGAATGCTGCTAAATCCTAAGTAAGCACAATTTCTTTTCAGTGAGTTATTTCTGATTAGAACAAACGGAAGTCATCTTTCTAAAAACCAAGTACTGATATTAGCTGAAGGCAAAATTCACCAAGTTTATTGGGCGGAACACTCCCACTAACCGGAGAAAAATCCTCCTAGTATTTTTTATGTGAGGCAAGCGGAGCATGTGCTTATTGTGAGCTTGTTGCTATGGAGAAACTACCACAAAAGAAGGCAAAATACAAAGTTAAAGTAGCATCTATTTCTCTCTGCAGAGCATTCACATGTGGAACTAGCGAGTGCCTTTAGTTTAGTTCAAGCCAATTTTAAATTCAGCGTACACAACTTCACACAGGGAGTATGCTACTGTCATTTGAAGCAACTTCCCCATGCCTTACCTTAGTGGAAACTTATTAGCATCATTTTTTCCTATCCATCAAATCCTGGAAATAGGTTATGAGAATTCTGAAATAACCCATGTTTAAATTTTGTTCAAAACCTACAAAATAAACCCTCAGAAAATAAACAGACAAGCTCTGAGCATTAATATTTACATTCCCCTGAGAAATATAGACACTTCATTCTAGCAAGGAATGACAGTACCTCTTTTACAAGGAACACTCCAGTACAGGCTTAAGTGAAGTACACATTTCTGATTGTCAGGATAGATAATAACCAAATAACACAGTAAGGCTGACTCACAGAGGGCAGGACACTGCTTCGCAACATGAGTCTTGGCAGGCAGGGAGGAAGGAAACTAAGGAAGAATGCCTCAAACATCATTATTTTCTAACCTCCAAATCATTGAGCTATTGTACCAAAGTTATGCCACTGCTTGCCAGGATCCAAAGGCATAAAGATTAACCTTAACTCAACTAAGTTCAGGGACTTCTCTGAAAATCCATCATCTTCCACAATTACTCTGCTCATTGTGTGCTGCTCAATGTACATTGCCAGCTCTCAAGATCTAGCATTCTTGTGCTATATTGCACCTTCCTGACATCAAAACTGATAGCGCTAACTAGTATTTGAGCTGCACACATTCTCAAACCTATTATCTTTAGCAGCATGCTAAACTAAAGAACCCTCCCAAGATACTCAGATTTTTGTCTCCCAAAATCCAATCTGCCTTTTATTATATTCAACAGCTGTATTTATTAACTTTTCTTTTTTTTTCCTTCAGGAAAATAAAAAAATAGTGTTAGAATACCACGTTCTGGACCTGGTGGAAGAAGAGTACTTGAAATAGCAAAATCAAGTAACTTTGGAGCTGGCTGCACCATGTTCCCTAGTGTATCAAGAAACACTACAATTAAGCTGAACTAATTAGATTTTTCAATCGTCTAAAAAGGTAACATACTCAGTTCAAAATGAGAGACAAGAGACTCCTCTGAGTCTCATAACATTAAAATAAGTTCCTATTCTATCAGTTAAGTACTCCAGAGAAGTCACATCTACACAAAATGCAGTGACAATACATCAAGCATGCTCCATCTAGTCCACCATACTCTCTGAACCACCACTTGCGAAATTCCTTTCCCAAAGGCAACCTCTATATATAGCTATGGAAAAGCGTTTTAAATTGTGAGCAGACCACACTTACTGAGATTCCTATATGAAAGGAGACAACTACCCATCCATCTTAAATCAACCTTTGTGGGCAGGGGAGGTGTTGAACTAGGAGAACATCAAGTCTCCCATAAAAAATGGTAAATTAAGAACCATATTTAATAGTAAGGGAGAAAGATATGCTTTATAAGGAGCTTTCTACTGCACAGCAAGCTTATCTGATGGAGGAAAATGTTTTGGCCTGCAAAAGCCATGAGCCCTGTATCTTGTCACATCAATATCTAGTTCATATCACTCCTGTCCAAAAGGCAAAACTCAGAATGTGCACAGGGGAAAGAGCTCTGCTGGGGTTTACAACCCATTTAATTTCTGATAAGAGTCTGATTCTCTAAATAAGTAACTCAGATAAAAACAGTCTCAAAAATGCTTAAAATATAGACTTCATGTTTCTTAGGTAAATGGTACTGAAATTATACCAATGGATGACTGGCACTGTCACAATGGTTATTAAAAACTCTGAGTATAAATGCTGTTATTGCTGATGGAGAATAGGAAACACTGTGCTTCATGAATGCATTGTACATTTCCATACAGTACCCCATGCCTTTCCCCTAATAGAACCTGTAAATTGTAAAAGAAGTACTTTAAACCATGCATTTAATGTAGACAGAGAATTAGAGAAGTCATTATTTAGAAGTTTACCACAATCTGCTTCCATTTGAAAGACTTCTGAGCTAAGATCCTGTAACTGCAAGTTTTCAGAACTTTATACCTGCACTTCTTAGTCACAAGAGAGGCTTTTTTCTGCCATCCACCTCCCCCTAACCTTGTTTCCTCTTTTAGCTTCAGTTCTGCAACAGTAACAATAATCTTTTGGTCAAAGTCTGAAGTTTAAGAGACAACGTAAATCTAAAGACCTACACATAACATAGCTCCCAACATCCAGCAGCTATCTTTTGTCCCTGTAAGCATAAGCCACAAACGTTACGTCTGCTGTTTTCAGAGTTGCCAGTGAGAAGGAAAACAAGAACAAGCCCAGACAGTGTTCAGATAGTCTTCGCTGATGGTGACCAACAGCTGATCAACTAACTAAAACCTCTTCTTCCACACAATTCATCCTGAACCTACTCTACCAGAAATGCAGGAACTTTTAAAGTTTCATACGGCTCTTCATTTCACTTCCACCATATTTCTAAAGAGAATATGAGATTCTTCTGAAGATTTAGTTGTAATCAATGCCCAAGAGTAAACAACTCAGACTTGTACAGGACAAGTTGAAAACAATAATAACAGAGTTGACTAACAAGCAGAGATAAGTTTAAAAAGAAAAGAACCTGAAAGAGACCATATCAAAATCTTTTCCTCCTGCTCCACACAGAATACAGTAATTGTTTTTATCTCACTCAAAAGCTGATCTGAATCCAGAATCACTTAGTGACAGGAAACAAACAAAAAAATCCAACCACATTAACTGCAGTTTACATGGAGATAAAATGCCTTTTTAGATCTATTCTACCCAAACTAAGATCCCCACATTTAGTGTTTCTAAATTTCTCTCCTCAGCTTCCCCCAGTGCACATCAACATTGCTCAACTTCAACAATGAAACTCCACTGGTTATTTTAGTTCCTAATTTTCACAGCTTTGCACAACACAAAGCACAGACAACCAATCAATTAAGTTTTAACATAAAAGAATTATCTTCCTCTCATCTTTGTCAAATGCCATCTCCCCTCCAAGCCATATAGGTTTGAGCCAAAAGAGCGACTTGGCACTATTTTTTAAAACCTGCACTTCCAAAAAGAATGAGTGCTCCTGAAATTAAGTACGAGTAAGATGAATTTGAAGGAACATTTAAGATGCAAGGAAAACCAGTACAAACAGATTTTATATGCATCTGAACTCTGTTCCCCGCACCAGTGTATTTACTAGTAACCAAACATCGATCTGTACAAATGATTCACCTGCAACTTCCAAAATTAAAGCAGATGATAATGTTAATTATGAAATTAAGGCTTTGATTTTTAGTAGGCGTAACAGAAAGGAAATAGCAAGGCCACATTTCATTCTCTGAGCATTGTTAAAGATTGTAATGATCTGCTGACTTGTGAAAAAGATTCCCCTCTGAAAAATCCTCAAGGGCTTCTTCCCAGAGCCACATTGAGAGCAGATGGCCGGCATCAAGTCTGTTATTACCAGTCTGGCCTGGCAGTCCCACAGATCACTCCTTTCTTTTTGGAGATGTGGGGAAGGGGTAGCTTGAGAGATGCAGACAACTAGGTATCACAGGCAACAGCACTTTCCACTAAAAATGTATGTATACATTCAATTTCCAAACCTGTCATATGCTCCTTCCACTACCTTTCGTTTTACATTTAGGTTTCTCTCCTTTCTTTAACATTTTCTTTTCTGCTATTGAAAGTTTATCAAACAAGGTGGCAGGAAATCAATACTATTAGGGATACAGTAGAACTGACCATTTTCAAGCATCACCAGAGGCAGAAACTTCATGAACTATCTGCTGTTGCAACTCTTCCCCTCTTCATTTTATTTTGAAAAACCCGAAAAGCAGCTTGAAACAATGATCTATTAAAAGCATGCAAATGACCAGAGTTCCTAGTTAACTGGTAACAAATGCCTATCAAACTTGTAATTGTATCAGTGTGCTATCTCTCACCCCTGCCCCCAAGAACAGTTGTTCTGTTCCACTCTTTAGCCAGGAGAACATCTGAGGAGGAGGTGCTGTTTCATTTCCTCTCCCTCCTCCCACCCCTCAAAGGGGGAAGCCCTCAAAGGGAGGGAACGGGGAAAGCATGTTTTTAATTCAAATGCTGCATCTTAAAATACTATTCTGTAACACTTGTGAGTCTGATTGTAAATCTATACATATACACAAGAGCTTTATTCCCCCTACAACTCAAAGTCTTCTGCATTAATAACCACTTACTATTTCAGTTTTACACCCAAGAATTTGAGTATAATCTTTATTTGCCAAGGCAAATAAAGGTTTAGAAATGAAAGTAAGCAGAAAGCAAGCTATGAGGACTCTCCTACTGAGTTCCTTTCCAACTGACAGATGCAACAGGAAAAAGGTGGAAAGGATTTCCTCAGGTGCAAAGAGGCTTGACAGACTTAACTCTGAGGCATTTGGACCTTTCCTCAGGAATGCTCATCCCCCCTATAGAGACTTCTGTCTCTTACATGGATTCAGCATTCCTTACTTCATTTCTACTAATTCTTCCTGTTCTACTGCATTTCATCAGGGAAAAAAAAAAAAAAAATACCAGGCATAGAAGGGCACTGGAGAAAAGTATATCACAGTCCTGCTGTCATTACTGTAGTCTTGAAAATCTTACTGGGAAATAAGGCTGTGCAAGAAGAAAACCTCAAGCCTTATTACTGCCTGGTCTCTCCCTCATTCAGGCTTAATTCCAGTGACACATTCCATAGAGAGTGTACCAATATTATGGAGATGCTGCTACCTTAGAGAATGAGCTCCTCCCTGATAAGATCAACTTTGAGTAATCATGTTTTAGTCCGAACTAAAGATCTTTATGCATCAGATGCCATGCAATAAAATGTAAATGTATTTCCAAGGAGAAGAAAAAGAAGACAACACGCCCCATTTTCCTCCCAGCCCCAATGAGTAAGCTTTCTTTGCTGACACACTCAATAAATAGCAGAAAGCGTTGTCCTTTCATCAACTCCCTCAAAAGTTTTTCTGCTTTTACTACTTGTTTATCAAGTGCTGTAGCATGGGATATTACTTCTCTGTATAAATCTGGCACTTACTGTAACTGCAATTATCAAAAGATCCAACACAAATACTGGCTTTGTGGCAGACACGCAAGTTAATGGACACAACTCATGCAGAAGTAAATTAATTAAACCTCACCAAAACAATTACTTGGCCCAGACAGGAGAACAAAGAACTGCGTATGCTCAACAGCTTTGGAAAAGTACCATTACTTTGGGAAACGTATCTTTAAAACATTTTGGATCATTTCTCTCTCAGAAACATCCAAAACTTAAGTGTCAACTCACCTTCCACACTATCAGAACAGGAGGTACCAATCCCAGTGTCCCCGCTGTCGGAAGCTATACTGTGTCTTCTGACAGGATTGCTTTGACTGCTTGATGAAATGGTTGTGGCCTGCCACAGGGATTCAGTACCAGGTAACCATCCCACTGAGGAATAATCTGAGCCTATAAAGAAGGAAGCCAGAAGTCTGTCATTACAGATACAGTATAGAAGTCAACAACAAAATACCAGTCAAGATGAAAACTGAAACCTATGTTGCACAGTTGAGGTTTAAGCCAGACATTGTGCCAATGTTTTGGGGTATTTTTTTTTAAATAAAATCATTTTGCTAGGTGGAAGCTTCAAAAAAAGTTCCAGTAAATACAAGTACAACATGCTTTTAAATAGTGCTCTTGTACTAACTGCTCTTGTACTAACTTTAACATCTATCATACAATTCCTAACCTAGAACTGAGTCTCAACTCACAACAGAATTCTGCATTGCAAGCATTTAAATACAGAGAGGTAACACTGGTATCTAAAGTAATTCATTACGTTTCACTGTTATCAGTAATTTTCAGTTACCAAAAGATGGACTACCAACTCAAGCAGGCACATAGCAGCTGCACACAAACTGACTTTGTGAGACATCTATCCATCTAGTGGTTTGTTTCATTTTGTTTTGTTTTTAAAATTTAAATAATCATTAAAATATTGAATTTTAAAGCACCATTCAGAGCAGCAAATAGTTCCTCTGTTCAAGGAATGTTTGAGAATGTGTAACCTACTTTAGAGTCAGTCTCAAGGGGATATACACCACAGAAAACAACCCCAGAGGGCCATCACAATTTCCAATAGCCAATATCTAAATCTGAGCATTGTTTATAGGCAGAATACTGATCAGCATGTTCATACTCCAAACCAGCAGGGCCGTATAAAGAACCCTGGAAAAAAGCATGGCTTGCTCTCGACTTTATATATAATCACATACATACGCCCCCTCTAGCAGTTAGCTTTGCACATACTTTC
>KL255103.1:38050-53548 GCA_000699545.1 Podiceps cristatus
GGAAATGACTCATGAAGAAGTATCAGTTCATATACAATGTCTCTTATGCTACATGTGGTTATTTAGTCATTTAAACACTTTCAGCAGTGTCCATCCGAAGTCATAACAGCAATTTGCCTCTGCAATGACATCTGCAGATCATTGCTTTTTCCAGCTGTATTTGTTTCTCAGTAAATTAAATAGTTTAGAAAGGAATGTAAAAATGAGTACAGATGTATGGGTATCTATATACCGCTCCCCCCCCCCCCCCCGAATACATACATACTCCCCATATAGCAGTCAAATCACTAGACCTACTAGCCAGAGTGGTAACAACTGCTCTCTAAGCCACCTGTAAATTGAGGAACACAGTACATGCTTCCTTACTGTACATACTATTTAACTGTAACATGACATCTAAGACAGTCTACTTTCTGTAAGTAGGTTCTTGGAGGCCTTAGATATGTCATTTGTCTCAATTTCCTTCTCCTTTGAGGTTACTGCCTCTTTTTCTCTTTAACACATTTTCCTATCTTTTCTTACAGTCTTCAGAATCACTCCATTTTCCTTCCCTTTCATTCTACTTTAGCCATACCTTGTGCAATGTATTTCCTCCTCTTCCTTAAACTTTCTGCTTTTCCTCCCCAAAAGTCTCTTAATTATTCCACTGAATAGCTTTCAAGTCCAAGGCTGAGGCTGCAGAGCAGAAGACAGGAGGACCCAGACACAGAGACTACCCGTGGCTCACCAGTCACATCCCCTAAGGAGGTCCCAGCCAAGATCCTAAGCAAATACCACTCCAGGTGTCATTCATCATACCATTCTCTGTGTCATCATCCAACACTCTGAAACGCGATAGTTTCGCATACAGCTAGTGGGAAACTAGGACGTTTCTTCCTCTCCTACCAGCCAGCACATTTTTCACTAAACATTCTGGCTGCCTTGGGAACAATAATTTTTCCATCCCTCCCTCTAAACAGGCCTACTTTCCACAAGTGTTCTACACTTCATACTTCTCAAGATGCATCCAGCTATTCCAGCAAGAGCAAAGTTGACTTATGGGAGCCCACGCTAATTAAGTCAGAGACAGTTCTCATTTAGGGGATATTTAAAACACATTTCTAGAAGAGAAATTGAGTTTTGTTTACCCTTTATTACGCTGTTCTCCAGAATACAACTCTTTGGTGACATTACAGCTTTTATGGCATTAAACAACTGTCAGAAGAAATGCAGCAAGTAATGCTACCACTACTGCACATTAAATCACCACAGCATTAAGTGGCAAACTCTTTAGATCTCTTGGTTAGACAAATGTTAGTTTGAGCAAAATGCAAATGTATAACCATATATATATGCAGCCCCCCAAAGGGAGACATATTTTTCACTTTGGTTGAACTTTGAGGAATAAAGCTAAAATTACCATAGAACGAGAGTAACTCAGATAGGAAAGGATGTTTGGAGGTCATCTACTGTAACCCCCAGCTCAAAGCAAAGCTAATTACATCAGACTGCTCACGTCCCCATCCAGCTGAGTCCTGAACACTGCCAGGGACACAGACTCCACAACCTCTCTGGGCAGCCTGTCCCAGCATTTAACCACTCTCCCTGCAAAGAAGATTCTCCTAACACCTCATCAGTCTCTCATGTTCCAAACATATTGTTGCAATATATCCCAAAAGATGCAACAATACAGTGCGACTAGACAAAAAAGACTTAACATGCTAGAGGGAGCAGACTCCATCAGGATCTCTATAGGTACTGTAAGCTGAGAAAATGAAAAGCATCACAAAGCACCTTACCATAGTCTATTCTCAGTTTCACACCTACACACAGACAGCTTGGGGACACACCAAGCCCCAAGCGTAGTGCTGATGCACAGGTCTAGGAGGACATGCTGGCACAACACAGACTTAATGCAACACTTTCTGGAGCACCTTTGCATGCAGGGGCAGTTCAGCATTTCTTAGTTAACTCATGAAGCCTGATTCTTGAGCTGGCTGGCCTGAAGAGGTAATGCTGGTACACATCCATAGCTACACACAGATCAGCATGAGGCCAGCAAGAGTTTATTAGCTCTGGCTCAGCACAGGCCTGCCACATCCCATCTGGCTCGCCAGGGAAATACTGAAGCCTCTCTGCACGGTGCTCTGGGTGCCGGAAGGGTCTCTTCGCTCAGGCGCCACCTCCCTCTCACTGCCCCTCACCCCCTCCCTCTCACTACCCCTCATAATGCACAGCTGGCTGTGCGCAGCAGGAGTGCGCCTGCAGCCATCCTGTACACAGAGGCATGGATGGGGGCTGGGATGGGGTGGAACAGTCTCACTTTCTCACTCACGGGGTTTCTACTGTTCAGGAGCAGCCTCAGCATTTAAAAGGGGTATGTCCCAAGAAAGAGAATTGTTTTATTTCAATAGGTAAACAGCATGTGCTTTTCAACCTATTTTAGACATGCCAACAGAACATGGTTGCACATGATCACGTCAATTAACGCTTTCTCTTTGCCTCCCACAGAAGTCCTGACATTAAACATGCTGCATTTTTTGAAAAAGCTAATGACATATTCCAGGAGTCTACACTATTCAATGTTTCATGACACATCCATGTCACTGTTGTACCTTGCTGACCTAATGGTGATTCTGCACAATAGAAGGCCATCACAAAAATAAACTGCCTACATGAAAAAGAGCTTTTCAAAGCTAATTGAACCCACACCCATAAATGACCAAATAAAAGCAACAAGACAGTAGAAACAGACTCAATAATTAAGACTCAGCAGTAAGTCATGTGTACCCAATTCAAAGTGTCAGAGAACAGACCCCCTCCCCAGCACTGAGGGAAGGTAATTACACAAGTTGCAATAAGGAAACATAACGGATAAAATAAGACTTTATAGTCCTCATTAGTCCAAGTAATTTATAAATAGTCCAAGCACGTATAAACTCATTTATTGATTTCATTATTTGAAACTGACCTCCCAAGCCAGGTCCTGAAGAATCACCGATCACTATGTACCCTGTTCTATGCTCCCCATCTCCTTTCCAACAGCTCTGTGTAAATACATGATCTTTCATGCAGCTAACAGCCTACACTAAAAGAACCAAGCGTAAGAGGGGGAGAAAGATACACAGGAGTTCCCACACTGCTCAGCTAGCACACCTGCTTTAGCCTGCTGCTCTAATCTCAAACCTGCCAATCAACAGCTAGTGGCCATCTGCCCAAAATACTGAGTGGGGCAAGAAAAGCAAGCAAAAATTCCTAACAGATACTTATGCTGCTAAATTGTATATTACCATCTGATTATGAACATTCTTTACTGGGTGGGGAAAATCTACCTTTCACAGGATTTAACAGAAGACAAAGAAAAGCAGTGTCACCCTACCTCCGTATAACTTCCAACAACAAATATGACAAATAAAATCCATCCAAGATCACAATCAAATCTCAGAAGGAGCCTTGTTTATATGAACAGTTAACTGCATCCTTGAATTTGGCCCGTTAAATATACCAACATAGTGCTGTGTTTCCAGCCTAGGCATTTAAAACAGATCAGTTAACAACTAAGTATATAAAGCACAGGAAGTAGATTATTTATTAAAAGAGAACAGTTGTTGAAATTTCACTCCACAAAACCATCTATCTTTTTCTGTGTATTACAGATAGCTGCCAGCTACTGCTGACAGGAAGACACCTAGTTAATTCTGGATCTTTACCACTCCTAATTTCAGTGGCATGCACAGATCCCACATGACCTACATATACAAAATAATAACACCACCAACTTTATATGTGGTTCCTAAAATACCCTCTGACATGTTTGACTGTAAAAAGTATTATTTTAAGTGACAGCTATGAATTTTACCTAGACACTGAATTTTACCTAGACACTGAATGGAAAGCAACAGCAAAAGACTTAACTGGGTTTCACAGCAGATACATCCTTACCTAAGAATACTGATTTTTCTATTCCACACCGTGACTTTGACATTGATTGTGACCAGAAGCAAATCACCCGTGACAGCCAGTGTAAATTTATACAGCCAAAGGATTCTGAAGGAGACATCTCACTACAGTACTATCAAAACTGACAACTATGCAAAGCCCATTCTAGTCATCACGGATGTGATGAGGCTGTACAAGAATATTTCACGCCACGATGGCACTGAAGCCTGCCCGAAGCTCTTTCAAGGAAAGCGAGTCAGCATTTCAGCCCAAACACACTGACAAAGTTATTCTGTTCACCCCCACCATCAACATCTTTACACAAAACCCTACTACTAATTATGCTAGAAGATCAGACAATAGTAGTTTGAAAGAAGTCAACCCACCTTCAACCCAGTTCCCCCACACCTACTCATACAGTCACCTAACGTTGCTGAACTTATCCCACTTGCAACTTCTCCCCTGTCCCCCCATTCTCAACGAGCCCTTCAAAGTCTTGCAGCCTCTCTGTTTGCATTCTATCCCTGTCCCATAAGGCTAAGAAACCACACATCTCTTCAAAAGGAAGTCTACAAACAAACAAGGAATAAACTTACTTCAGTTGCAAAATGTTTATATTTACTCATCATAGCTGCAAGATTATTACTGCTGAAAGATTAAAGAAAATCTCACTTTGGTTCATGTTTCATGCATGACAATTCTATTTTTTTTCAACTGTTGGAAAGATGACACAAATGGAAAAGAAAATGGAGGCAGGGAACTTAATGTGAAAAATACCTTTCCAAAAAGTAGACACAAGAGCAGAGGTCATACTTCAACACATTTCCTTTTTTTTTTTTTTTTTTTTTTTTTAAGCTGACAGTCAGCTGATAGAATGGTGAAACAGCAGCCTCCTTCAATCAAAGATAAAGCAAAAGATAAATTTGATTCATTAAATCTGATATCCTGACACAATAAAAAGAACCAGGCACATAAGTGTTCCTTGCAGACATCAGCAAAACCAAAACTTGTATGGATAAATAAATACTCTTGAAAATAATGTTTAAAAAGTGGAATCCAACCCTGACACCTAGACAAATATTTGCTATATGCACTCATCTCAATGATCCTTCTGTAAAACAAATTGCAACTTTTATTGATACAAATATCCAAACCAAGTTCCAGGTCTACAATGTAACCTTTTCTGCTCTGAGATGAGCAGTACACTGGTAAGAGGGTTTCTAATGCTTTCAGGGAAGATGGCCAGATGACAGTTTCAGGACCCTTCTCACAAACACTCTGGAGGTGGTGGAAGCTCACGGCTCTACCAGCTGGCCATGAACTGTGGTACCAGAAGGTCCCAGTCCCTCCTCTCACATGAATGCAACTGAGAGTAGGTGGATGATACAGCTTCATCTAAGCGCAAAAAGGAGCAGGGCAAAGTGGGATGAAATGACAGCCCTATCTACTGAATTTTTACATTTCACTTTCTAAAAGCACTTTACAATGTCAGATAGCTAAAGTATGATTCATCCTAAGGACTTTCTTAGTGTGCTTTCTTGACAGAGCCTGAAAGCTATTTAACTAAGTTCTAGTTTTTCATTTGGAAACTAATTAGAGCAATCCTAAATACAAAGAAAAATTAAATGTACAGATATAGAGGGAAGCAGGGAAAGAAAACCAGGAATGCAAGAGTTTAAGCAGAAGAATACTGAGTGACCTTTTTAATGGCATTTTTACTTCTACAGCCTGACAACAAACTGCCTGGCATACAAAGGCCCATGCCTGTCCTCTGTGCAAAAGAACTGACTTACTAGAGAAAAAGAAAAACATCATAAAATAGTAGAGGAGAAAAATTAAAGCAGAAGAGAAGCCCAGAGAAGAAAATTCTCAAAATACAATCATAGAATGAGTTGGGTTGGAAGATACCTTAAAGATTGTCTAGTTTCACCCTCTCTGCCATGGGCAGGGACACCCTCCACTAGACCAGATTACTTTGAATCCTCAAAGTAAACATACGCCTAATTGGCAATACCGATTAGAACAACCTGACCAGGGTCATATTTTAAGGAATATAAACTTGTGCTCTAATTTCTTAAGAGAGCTAATTTTTAAGCAGATTGTGTCACCAAACCTCTGGCTTCTTTTGCCTCTGGAATTCCTTAATGAAAGTTAAACCCTCTGTCTCCCACCAGCCCTGCTCCCAAAGTGGCTAAATGTACAATCTCTCATTATAGATGGTTATAGCTATAAAACCTTTGTCTTCTATACAAAACATAATTTCAGTGTGAACCTTCACAAGTTACATTTTTTAATGACTTTACAAATGCATATGGCACCGTACAACAAGAAGTTACAAGGTTTCTCATGCAGGTAAATATGCAATCTAGAAGAAAGAACGGGAACTAAAAAGAAGAAATACACCAATTTGATGGATGAGCTTTAGAGAATCTTGCCAAGGCAGTTAAAGACATAATCAGGTAGCTCACTCTCTATCAACCCCCGCCACCAGAGCGCATAGGAAGCAGTAGGTGCCCAGCTCTGTCTTTCCATCAAAGAGTCCAGCTGGCTACCTTATGCCACTGGCTAAAATGGGTTTGAGCTGAGAATGCTGTTTAACCTTAGAGCTAATTGGATCTAGTGGTCAGCTGCTACTCAAAGCCTGGTCACCTTTCCCAGACACATATTCACTGTTGCCTCCCCAGCATAAGCCCGGCCACTCCAGACCCTACAAAAAGCAGTTCAGGAACAAACTGTCCCCACTTACAAAACGGGTTATCTGCTAATTTGATTTCCTAAACAGGCTCATCAAGTGATCAGACTAGAAGCAACGCCAAGAAGGGAGTGGGAACATACAGGCACACTCCTGATGCCTAGCAGCAACTAGCTTCATAACTAGGCTTATCCCTACTGCCAAATTGTACATTAAGGCAGATTCTTCTGAACTGGAGCGAGATAGGCATAAATCTCTGCTGGCTTCACTGTGGAGGGCAAAATCTGTTCAACTAGCAGAAAGCTGTCTGCTAGCTAAAAACAGCAAAATCCATAGACTGACACAGTATGTAACAATGGACTCAGCCTTCCTGATTTCTATTCTAGAAAGTATGTAAAACAAGAACTCAAATTTGCAACACACTTTATAATTTTTATACACACAGCATTTAGCTGTAGTTATTTAATATCAACCCAATGATGAAATTCCTACCCGTGTCAGGAAAGAGAGAGAGAGATTTTCTTTCATTTCATCACCGACAAAGCAAGACCGTAATTCAGTCCAATTGTTGAAGGCACTCTTGTGAGTTTTCCACTTCCAGATAGAGCATTTGCATAAAACAGAACTTCAGAATACAAACTGCAGATGTTTCTTATTTCACATTTGGCACACAGACTATATATATTACCTCATGCTTGTTATGCTGGCTTGCCTCTTTGTCTTTGGACTCAATGCACTATTCACCCCATAGAAACACAAAATGATATTCTTAGTTTCCATTCACTTCCATACAGTAACTGCAGAGGAGAAGGCTACCTTTTAAACTTGGAAAGTTTATCACTTGCAATATGAATAGTGGAACATCTAGGAAAATAAACACATTAAGTTATGCTTAAAGTTAATATAAACTTTGAATAGCAAGCCCTCAGGACATGCAGTCAGCTCCTAGAATCTGTTAAAAAGCTGTGCACTTGTAGGTGACCAGCTGAATCTTCTCCCAGAAAAAAAAAAAAAAAAAAAAAAAAAACCCCTAATGATCACAGATTATCATCTATGTTTCAGCCCCTCTTGCAACTTATCTTTACTGGTATTCAAAACCACGATCAGGTAAGTTTTTCTCCAAATTTTTGTCATTCTAACATTTTTTCTCACAGAATTACCTTTGTCCTCCCTCTGTCTCTTAAAAGAGTTAATTCAATCTCCTCTACACATAGGGAACGTGAAGTAATCACAGCTTCTAGAATGAGTCAAAAAATACTAAATGGTTTTAAGCAGTTCCCACACTTACAAAAGTGGACCAAATAAAGGAATCTAGCAGTCTTACTTTTTTTGAAAAAAGAGCGTAACTTCTCTCCTCCTTGTAATGAGGTATCAGACTTAAAGATATCCTTGACACTAAAATAAATGGTGAAGACAGAGATTAAAAAAAAAAAAATTTCACTGAAATATTCTGCTGAAGCACAACAATGCCAGATTTTTTTCCATCATTTTACAGGGGTCTAACGTTCAGCACACACACAACAGTATCTACTTTAATATGGACGTACCAGATACCAAGCCTCTAGACTACAGTTTCAGTGTATGCTGACAGAAATATGCACATCAATGTAAGGGAGCTCCTACATTGTTACATTTGGGTTAAAAGTATGAAATTCCGGCTTCAGTTAAGTCATTAGATTTTCCTCACAAACTTCCAATGCTCATATCACAAGGCACAACTTTCCCCCAAACTCAGATTTTCAGCTTTCACTCACACCTAATCTATTCAATACAAGCAAGGACAACACTCTGGAATTTAAAAAGAAAGAGCAGTAGTTAAAAAATATATATATATATATATATCCTTCACACTGTACATCATCAACCCTACCTAAGATACTTCCAGTCAAAACCGGTACTCTTGTGTTTCCATCTTCACAACTACAATCACTTTTGATGTAAAACTTCACATTACAATAATTCGACCACACAAAAGCCCTTGTTCAATTAGTGGTATTTTGGATGATGAAGAGAACAGAAAGAGGTTACGATCGCAACAGTTAGCTTTGTTTTCTGTGAAGTCTCTAGCAAAAGTGATAAAGTTTTAAGTAATGGTATTTTCAATGCCTTTTAGTGCTTCTAGCTGGGTCACTATATTCCCACTTTGTTTTCTTATTACCCACAGAACCATTCAGCCTTTGATCAGTGCTAGTCACTGAACTTTTATACTAAGCATTAATTCTCAACTATAAGAACATCTCCAAAGGTTCAGAATTACCAAAAGGCAAAAATAGCTTTGCCACAGAGTAGATATATTGAGAATATACCCTCTTTTGAAGAAATACAGACTTGAAAAAAAGTCTTATTTATTCTGAAACATTTGAAAAAATTGCAGCTTTCCACACCATCTGGAAACTATGTTACAAAAGGAGTAAAGCAGACATTAAAAACACAGGGATACCTTATAAGGAATCTCAGATCTGACTCCAGGATGATTCAAGAATGTTTCTTGTTGGACTACTACACTGCCGGTCTCTTAACATATCACAAAGCTGAAAGTTTGAAAAGCATAATTTCCTTTTCTACTTGCATTTGCTAAGTCTACTACAGGTATTTTAATCAGTATAGAGGCAGTACAACTTCTCCTTGACACTACTTGCACTGCCCTTCCTCAGCAACACCGAGATAGTCTCCTACTACATTTCCAGTTATTATCCATTATTCTGGACCCTTTTCAACATGCATGCGAGTCCACTAATTGGTGGAAGCTACACTGTCCAGTGGAATTAATGTCACTTTTCCCTGATCCTCTCTCAATCTTCCTTGGCCTTCATGGTAAATCTGAGGATTAACTATATACTTCCTGATGTCATGAGCAGTGGAGAAGCAAAATTGTCCTAGGAGTTTTTTTCCACTACCCATCAGCTGACTGGAGAGCCAGCCCATTTGACTCCAGGTACTCTGTACCCACCTGACACCAACACAGATGGCTTCCTGCAGTGATGTCTCACACCAGGGTCAGGCAACTGTAAATCCTCCCTTCAGTATTGATTTAACTTCAGCATTCTCCTGGTCCAGCTCCCTGAATTAGCTTGCTATAAGGTTGAACAAGTACTGGAGTAGGCACATGGGAAGCAGTAAGGATACATGAGCGGAGGTACCCAGAAGGGTGGGAGCAACTACCCACTAGATTATGCTGTAAAATGCAATCATCGACCCACATATACCCCTTCAGGTAAAAGGAGGAGTTTACCTATCACATCTACCCACATTTCAGGGACTATCATACCTTGAAAGAAAAAAAAGAAAAAAACAAAAAAATCTGAACACTTGCCCTTCTTTTATTTGTGTTAAAGCCTCCTTTTACAGACGGGCTATTCGATTCTCAAAAATCAGCAAAGACCCCTGGGGAACGAGGACAGAAAGATGCAGTGCCACTTACAGCATGGCCGACTGCAGAGAAATAGGTCATTTGAGCATAGCTGTGCAATCAATAGGATGTTCAAGTCCAGACAACCAAGCCGGATGCTGCGGAGAACAGTGCCCAGGGAACACTAGCGGCCTCAGGGGCAATTCCACGGGGGTCAGCAGTTTCAGGGCACAAGGGATGATCGGTCAGGACTAACACAAACCTAGGCATACTTGTGAGCACATTTACACAAGTTATTCCCTGCTGCGTGTCCTCCTCCTTTTCTCCAGCCATCCACCTCTGGGTCTCTGCAGCTGAACTGCAGTCTCCCATGCACCGTATTTATAACCTCCTCAACTTGCCCTAGACAGCAAGAAGCTCCTATGTGGGAGTCTAAGACAGAACCCAGAACCTTCTTACACTTCAGTACACCTTCCCACACGTTCCCTCTGTGTTGGCAGGAACACACTGCAGGGCTATAGATAGTATTATTCCAGGTCTACCAGTCCTCAAAACATAAAGGCTCCCTTCTTCAGAAGTTCTACTGGGTGCAGGTGCCCAGGCGCTGGTGTGGGGGGCTGCAGGGGCCTCTGTGAGGAGATGCCAGGGCCACCTTGGGCCGGACACAGCAGGTTCCGGCCAGCTCCAACCCACCCAGCCCAGGGCACAGCTGCGCCCCTCAGACAAGATGGTGGCGCCTCAGGGAAAGCCCGTGTAAGGAAGCACAAAACACTGCTCGGCGGTGAGGGGGGAAAAGCGTGAGAAACAGCCTTGTGAGCCCAGAGGTGTGAGCAGGAGGTGGGGGGGAGGAACAGCAGCCCCTGCACCTGAGCAGAGACTCCTCGGCAGCCCCTGGAGAGACCAGGCTGCAGCAGGCAGCCTGAGAAGGAAGGAGCATGGAGAGGAGCTGCCATGGACTGACCTGATGGTCAAGTCTCTTTTGCCCGTGACGGTAACTGGTAAGCCATCTCCCTGTCTTCATCTCAACCCACAGGCTTTTCCATCCTTTTTTCTCTCCCCTCTCGCTGAGGAGGAGGAGTGAACAAGAGGCTGGGTGGGTATCTGAGAGCCAGCTAAGGTCAACCCACCACAGAAGTCGGTAAGAAAGCCAGTTTTTGAATCACATAGCAAACATAGTGAACATGTTCTAAAGCTAATTACAACCACAATGAGACTGTTTTATTGTCAGTGTACAATTTCAAGACACATTTTGGCATCTGAGAGACTACAGACAAGTACAACCAAGTCAGTACTTTTTCATCCAAAAAAACCAACCAGCATGGGAATTGACAAATAGTTTAACTCTCCAACTATTAAACCACGGACAAGTTATATGACAAAAACAAGCATCCAAAGAATATAGAAGGCAGAGCAGTTGATACTGAACAAGTGTAGTACTATCCCTCTGTCCCTTAACTAACTGTCTACAACAAACAGACTTTGCTTACAACAATGGCAGAGATCACCTCTGGCTACAACCTCAAGTCAGGCAAGAACTATTTGATTTAGGAGCCTTTGAACTGTTCTTATCACCACAGATTGTTACTGTATTTGGCAACTCTTCCATGTTTTGAAATACATGGATCCTTTAACAGATATTAAATGCCTGGCGAAAATCTTAGCATAAATAATTTGCAACTGTAACAAGCAACATTTAGTGGACATAAATCCTAGGCGTTCTTTAGAGAAACTACAGGTACTCTTACCCTAACTAGCACTTCCTTCACCACCACCCCCTAGTGCAGACATGATAGCTCAGGCTGCTCTTTACTATATACTTATTTCTACTACATACTTATTCTGTACAACTGTTTAAAATTAATGCATTTTTCTCAAAATCATTAAACTAATGACTACGTCCTTTAATGAAAAGGTTTTAAAAGCACAGAATTACCAAAACCACAACTCTATATTCAACATACAAGAGACTAGAAGAACCATCAACCCCTAAGACCAACAATATAATACACCATTACATCTATCACTCTTTTCTTGATAAGCAGTTAAGACATTCATGTTTTGTATATATTAAAAGAGTTAATACTATGTCCATAAAAGCAAATTGCCTGGAGGGAGGAAAAAAAGGCATCATTTTTGAAGGGAAGTAACTCCTGTTCACCACCAAACACAGAATGTCATTTCACATCGTTGCAATCTGTGAAAGATAGCAAACGCCACTCTAGCAGCCAGTCTTGCAGCTGGAACATTACATTTCTAAGTTTGAATTCAAGCATTCTTTGCAATGTACCATATACATATGTATATATATGTACACTTATAGCTGATAAATAATTTGAAGTCTATGCTTGGTAACACTAACTCAGCGTTTATTGCCTTGCTTAGCCTCCAAAGATAAAGAGCAGAGCAATAAAACTTGTTACAACCCACTGGACTTCTGTCACCCCACCGCCTCAAAGGATGAAAAGGAGTGTCACTGTCCTGGTCCGCCCCACCCTGGGTATGCTGTGAAGCTACCTGTGAACTCCACGGGTACCCCAAGGAGGCAGCACCCCACAGGCCTTACAATGTGTTGTGACCTTTGCTGCTGCTGACACTTTGACTGCGACATCATTAAATAATCTTTCAGACCCTTGTGTGTCACGCTCGCTGCCGACATGGGTTAAGTACAAGAACACAGGCTACTTCTGGTATTTGCCTTACGAACAAATCACACCGCCAGTGCTCTAGGAGCAGAGGGATGCAGGCCACTATTTTTAGGGAGTGTCAATCATCCCTTTGAGCACCTCACTCCCAGTTTTCACCACTCCTTGCTTTTGTCACCCAAACAGCTATTACCAGCCAAATTTCAGTAGCGGTCAACTACTGGTAATATTGGACAGCGGCGAGAAGCTTGACTAGAGGTGGTACAGTTTACTGAAAGTAATAGATACTTGTTATTTTAAAGTGTGTTTGTTTCACTTTCCACAGGCATCTGTTGAATGCACATAGCCTAACTGCATGTCCCCCAGAGAAGCAACAAATCTAGATGAACACAGTCTTAAAAGAGTTATTAGCCACTGTGCATTTCAAAGGATGACCTAGATGAATAAGCAAAGGGCTTGAAACCCTGCACATCCTTCACTGCAGTTACTTAAATCCCTGCAGCATAGTGAGTAACTGCTGTCTTTACAGAGGTATAAACTATGCTGTAAGGTTCTCCTAAAGTTAAACGTGTACAAGAAGACTGAAAGGACTAAGTCAATCATATACATTCCAAAAATCGCATTTTAATTTTTCAGGAGAGGTACTGAGACTGCGAGAAGCTGAATTTATTTTGCATGGGCAACAAACTTTGTCATTAAATCCACTGGTCAAACAAGAAGTACCTATCAAAAAAAAAAAAAAAAAAAAGAAAAATCTCAGTGGCATGCAAACAAGACAGCACATTTTTTTCAGAGAATGCATTCCTATTGAATTGAAAAGCAAGAATAATTTGGAAATGACAAGAGGGAATACAACTGAAGGCCACAAATTAAATACTCCCCAAGAAGTGTCCTTGCCTGTTATATTTTAAGAAAATCAGAATGAATTTGCATCTATTACTGAAAATATGATAATTCCCTGTGTCAATAGTTACAGAATTCTTCAGCAGGCACCTAGCTTTGTAAGGGAATTGTAAGGTTTTCAGCAAAAATTGGACTTCGAAATATCCATACCCGTGGATAACTAAAATACAACTAGCAAAATAGAATGTTTTTCAGTAATAAACACAGCTTAACAGGAATACAGTCATTAACTGTTATGCTCCCACACCAAAAGACAATCAGAATCCATAGCAAGTAGTTGCCAATAAAGAATTAAGCTAACTTTGGCAAAAGAAAAATTCCTTCAGCTTGAAAAATGAAATGCTTACATTTCTGCTTCCTAGTAGGATGCTACTGTTCTGTGACAAAATGCTTTTCCCATGGACAGCTTCCTTCTCAACAGAGTCTATCCTGGCAATAATATAATAGCATGGGATCTTGGTAACCATCATCCCTTCATTAAAACACCTGCATGGAGCTAATTAACTTCCTCTTCTTTAGAGGGATTACAAACCTCGGGAAACAGCTTCTCGACTGTTTCAAAGTAAGACTGATGAAGGCAGGCATTACTGCGTTGGAAATTATAATGCATAGATCATATCTCAAAGTTAAACCTTTATCTACTTGCTTTCTAATTAACCACTACCTTCTGTTAGTCTGTTTTATCTCAAATTATTTTTCTACAAGTTTTGCCACCTTACACTTCTCCTGCTTATAGATAAATGTATATTTTGACCTTTGTATTAACCCCGAGTATTTAAAGGAAAGAGGACACGGGGAGGAAAACGAAGCAATACACAAAATTAGTTCTCAAATCTTAAAGACAATTCTGACAAGCAAGCAAGAGTAAAACATTCATCCAATAACTGATCCGAACTGCTGTCAAATTTGATACAGTACTATAGCATTTTATTTGACCCCAAAGAAAAGGGATGACACAATCCAAAGTTTTCTGAAACAAATGTAAAAATTACCAACAATCTTTGTAACAGTCTGAAGTTAGTGCCAGTGCACACTTGTATTAGAATCTTCTAATACTACTGCCTCAGACACAAATAATCAAGAACTAAAACATCCTAAATTCCTGCAGTTTCCATCAAATTAACTGGAATCTCTGCAACTAGTGTTGCAAATACCCAGTATCTTTGCAAGCTGTAGCACAAAGATAATGTAACTCCATGCTTCTGTGGGAAGCATTAAAAAAAAAAAAAAAAAAAAAACAAAAAACAAACAAACAAAAAAAAAACACACCACACAAACCACACGCCAAAAACCCCCCAACACTTCAGAAATGCAAATGTGTTATACATAGAAATTAATAACTTAATAATAGTACAGAAAAAAGAAACAAAGTCTTCTTTCACGTTATAGGGACTGAACATTAGACTACTTGTAGAGACATAGGCAGCTGCTGAGAACATCTTAGCAGCTCTTGTATTTGCAAGAAAAAACCCTGTCATTCAAAAGGAAAACAATCCTGACATTTAAATATGTCAACTAACTGCATACACGTTATGCAGTTATATTTTACAATCCTGAGATGAAAACATGAATCCAAATTTCTGAAGGAAAAAAACAATTATTCCAACACTTGTAACAGCAAAGCCAAACCACAGACTTTCACCGTGATCGATGACTTCAATAAGTCAAAATATCACAAAATATTTGCAGAAGTTCTGCCAGAGTAAAGCAGGTGATATAGTTGTTAGTATTTTCAGTTCCTGAAAAGGGCACCCCAAAGAGTCGGCACCTAGTCTTACCTGCCGGAAAGTAATGCTCATACCGCAATCAATTCACCTATTTTCCTCTACCAGTTCTGACAGCCTTTAGGGGTGGAAGTTAGCCCGGCGCCGACGGACAGGATGTCTCCCCAGTAACAACCTAACTCCAAGTGTAAAATTTCCACGTCTCCCTATTAACCTGCAGGAACTAGGCTCTAATCCATCCAGAGACAGAAAAGTGGGGGGCGGAGGGGC
>KL255110.1:7772-20221 GCA_000699545.1 Podiceps cristatus
GAGGAGGGCGCGAGGTCGATCCGAGGCCTGGAGCAGCTCTGCTGTGGGCAAGGCGGGGAGTTGGGGCTGTTCAGCCTGGGGAACAGAAGGCTCCGGGAGACCAGATTGTGGCCTTCCAGTACCTAAGGGGTCCTATAAGAAAGATGGGGACCGACTTTTTTAGCAGGACCTGTAGCAATTGGCCAAGGGGTAATGGTTTTAAACTAAAAGAGAGTAGACATAGGGAAGAAATTGTTTATGCTGAGGGTGGTGAAGCACTGGCACAGGTTGCCCAGAGTGGTAGAAGCCCTGTCCCTGGAAACATTCAAGGTCAGGCTGATCGGGGCTCTGAGCAACCTGATCTAGCTGGAGATGTCCTTGCTCATGGCAGGGGGGGGCAGACTAGATGGCCTTGAAAGTTCCCTTCCAACCTAAACCCTTCTGTAAATCTGTAGAGGCTGCACAGCCTTGCCAGGTCCCTCTTCCAGGCCTGACTGTCCTCCTGGGGGGAAAATACTTTTCCTGTATCCAGTGATACTCCCTGTTTCAGTTGATAAGCACTGCCCCTCGTCTCCCTGCTGAGCACCTCGGTGAGGAGGTTTGGGCTGCTTGATAGCCTGCCTGTGCATTGTAAGGTGGCTGTTGTGTGTCCCTGGGGATTTCAGTTCTTCAGGCTGAACAAGCATGTTTCCCTCAGCTGTTTCTCACAGGTTGTGTGTTTTGGCACCCAGCTGTCTTGGTATTCCCCTCTGGGCTTGCTCAAACGTGTTGGCGACCTTCTTGTGGTGGGAGTCCAAAACTGGAGGGGGAAATCCAGATGTGGTCTAATGGGTGCTGAGTAAAGGGGATTAGCAGTGTCCCTCTGTTTCCTGACTGCGCTCCTGTGGATGGCAGCCAGGGTGCTGTGGACCTCCCTCACTGCCAGGGTACACTCCTGGCTCTTGACGGGCTGTGTGCTCTTTGCTGGGACTCCCAGCTTAGCAGAGCTGCTCCCCAGCCAGCCCTCAGAGGATTGTCCTCTGACTTTGCCAGCAGCCACTTGATAAACTCCCAGGCTTCTCAGTGGTACTGGTGCTCAGGCAGCAGAAACCCACCTGAAGCTAGACAGCAGTATAAATGTGTTTGGTAAAAGGAGTGGGTCAGAGCTTAGCCTAGAGCACGGGCCCTGGGGAGCGCCGCAGGTGGCTTTGTGTACCAAAGCAGCGGCAAACCTGGAGTGCCAAGCGTAGCCAGCTACTTGGAATTAATTTCTTCAGCACATCGTTTGTAAAGTTTCAGAAGGCGTTTGATTTTGTTAAGGCCCAGTGTCACAGCAAGCACCAAAAAGTGAGATCAAGTGAAATGTACTTGGGAATTCTAGTTTTTAAGGGGTGAACTTAGACACTTTAGCCAGTTCTGTTATCTTGCCCAAACATATCTGGAGATCAGCCAAAAAGAAGCCACCTGTAGAAGCCAGAGGCGAGTGGAAAGACCTCAGGGTAACAGTGCTTGTGATGCTTTTTGCTCTAGCGTAAGACCAGAAACATGCAGCTCGGATTCCTCGGGGTTGTTACCAGGTGTACAAGTCTGATTAAACACATGTTTGGGGGATTCTCCAAACGCAACTTTTAATGTGGTCCAATTTTGAAGCTAGTCTTTCATGAAAGTTGCTGAGGTTTATGAGTGTCTATCTTGTAGTGCTTAGGGGAGATCAGAGCCAGCAAATAATCATCTTGTAAGCCTTTATCAGAGGGAAATGTAAGCTGTTTTTAAATTTGTGTCTTTACTTAGAGGCAGTAGGAAATGTGATGAGAGTTTTAAATGAAGGCTTGCTGAGGTAGGGCCCTGGGTGCGCCCTGTCTGGTTTGGCAGAGCTGCGCTCTGATCTGTGAGAGGCGGTGGTTTCCCCATCACAGTAGGCAGGGACAGTTATGCTCTTCAACATCGTGCAACAGAGAGGAGTGTGAATTAAGAATGAGATTTTTGCTTTTTATTATTATTAAAGAGTTTGCAATGGGTGTTTCAGATTTCAAAGAAGAGAAGGAAGAGGAGGAGGTTTCCAGTGTCCTCAGCCATGGCTCTCCTGTCAGCTCAGCCAGGCCTAGCAGAAGCTGGCGCAGCAGCAGGTCAGCCACTGCGGCCCGCCAGCGTGAAACTGAGAATTCACGTGCCTCCAGATCCAAGACTGGTTCCCTGCGGCTCGTCTGCAAGTCAGAGCCAAACACGGACCAGCTTGAATACGGTACGTGGGAAGCCCTGGCATGAAAGTTGCTGGGGATAGTCAGGTCCTGGGAACCTTTGACGGGAGCTGGATGTGGGCATAACTTTGTGAGCGGTACGCAGACTGTGGCTGGTGCAGGTGTGGTGCTTCTTGGTCACGAGTGCCTTCTGCCACCAGCACTCCTGGCACTGAATGTCAGCAGAGGTATCTTGAGACAGATGAGCTCGTTGCAGTGAACACAGATTGAAACCTAATGGTAACTTTTCCTTTCAGAGGTCACAGAAGAGCATCAGTCTCCAGCTGGAATCAGGTAGGAAACACTCTTATTTTGTGGTATTTTCTCCTATTTAGTGACTCAAGAAGGGAAAATAAGGTAGGGTTTTTTAGGGGATTTTTTTCCCAAATAAATGCTTCTGAGAAAGAATCTATGGGATGGATAGTAGCTGTTTTCAGTCCTGAACCTTTGCATTTTCAGTCTGGATTGCAGATGGACTGCAGATGTCAGGAAATACTGTGGAGAAAGGGATAGTAAGATTTCAGCTGGTAGCTTTATTCCTTCAGGAGCAGATGCTGTAGTTAGGTGGGTTCACAAGAGGAGACTGCTCTGTCTAGCCTGTCTGTTTTCGCTGTCATCGTGCTCCTTAGTCAGTGCAGGCTGCTAGCTTTCCCCAGTCATGCTGGATGAAAGTGCTGCATGACAGCGTCTTTCCCATCCTAGGGGATGATGTATGAATACTCTTGCAGCACTGCCTTAACTGTTGCTGAAGTCATCTGTTCTCCTTCTCTCTCAGCAGTGATGATGAGGAGGAGATGCTCATCAGTGAGGAAGAAGTTCCCTTCAAAGATGATCCAAGAGATGAAACCTACAAGCCCCATTTAGAGAAGTATATTGGATTATGTACTTACTGTGTTTTTAGAGGGGGGAAAAAATAATGGTGATGTCATAGTCGAATGAGCTTAACACAACCCAAAGAACCTGTGCTAGTTGCTAAGGTGGAATGGCTCCCGTCAGATACAGTGTTTTCTAAATGCTGCCTACAGCTATCGAGACTGTTTTTCTATAATGGACTAAAGCCTGTAGAGCCCTGCTGGCTGCCAGGTTCTTTCTTACTGCTTGTTCATACTTCTGCTTAGAAGTGGGACCTGATAAGTAGACCTGAACTTTGATCCAGTTTTTGCTTAAATCTTTTTGCAAAAAGCAGACAACAGGAAGAGTATTGGGGTAATATGCTCTGTTTGTATCTTTGTAGGGAAGCGCCAAAACAAAGGAGAAAAGCTAGCAAGGGGAAGGAGGAAAAAGAGAAACAGAAAGAGATTAAAGTAGAAGTGAAAGAAGAGAGTGAGTTTCGAGAAGATGAAGAACCACCAAGGAAGTAAGTAAAACTCAGCAATTATATGTAGCAGCGTGTATTGTATATTTTGCATTCTTGCCAGTGTACAACAGTTTTTGTTGTTGGCTTTCCCCCTCCTCCTCTGGTCCTGAAAGATAATAGGGCAGAACCTTTTGTTCTGATAGAAGTCCTGCTTCCTAGTATCTTGTGCATGTTCAGCAAGGAAAAATAATTTAGTTTGTTGTGGTTTGGGTTTTTTTTTTGGTTTTTTTTTTTTTTTTTCCTCCGTACTATAGTCTAGTCAGCCTACCTGGATGTGGCCGCTCAGTGTGAAATACTTTAGAGATTTCTTAAACTTGATTTCTGTTGTAATGTCTGAAGTGGATTAGACTGTATTAGAAAGCCAGTCTGAGAAGGCAACGTTGTGTGCCTGGAGGCAGACACAGGAATACTTTGTACGTGTCCTCTTTCTACATTTGGGACTGACATACCAGAACTCAGGAGAAACAGCTGTGTTCTTCCTTGTTCTGGAGAAACAAAAGAACAAACTTTTGCTTCTTAGTCAATCACTAGCGCTTTGAGTGGAGACTCAAAACCTTTGGGTATGCTGTTGCTGGAGCTCAACACTGAAGCTTTTTTTCTAGTAACTGAGGTGGATTGGATTTATGTGCCTGTGTCAAAGCCATTCTTTGGGATGGGGGGTGGAGGGGGGTGCAGTTTTTGTACTTCAGCTCCTCTGTGAGCAGTTGGAACAAATGGGGCTCCCTCTGCTGGTCTGCGGCCCGGGGCTCTGTGCACCTTTGTTTTAATTTCTCTTGCTGTTTCTAAGCTGCTGCAGAACTAATTTACATTGAAGAGGAGTAAGGACACTGATATTTTGAGAACTTATTTTTTTTCCTGTTCGAGATGGCTTTCTGAGGCTTGTGGATGTGTTGTTTGGATCAGACGCTACTTTTGTGCATAATAAAACCCGTGCCTCTTCAGAAGGCATGGCTTGAATGCTGAGTGCCTGTTCAGCGTGTTACTGGCATGATCTTGCTATCAATAAAGATGCCTCAGTACAGTCGAGAAGAGAGTTCCATCCATCTTCTGTAAGTGTCTCTGCAGCGATGTGATCAAGCAGGCACGATGTTCTGGGCAGAGCTATTGCTCGGGAGGGTGCATTTTACATGTAAGCATAGGTCTGCTCCGGCGGAGCATCGGTTTCTGTCTTGACAGGTGTATAAGCTGCTACAGTTAATTTGGAAGACTGTAAAATAGCTACTAGGTCATTAATCCCATTCTTCCTAGTCATGCAGATTGACCTTTTTCACATGGTATGAAATGTTACCCAACAAAGCAGAGGAAATAGGGTGCACCAGCAATTCTGGACTGTGTTGGCAAAATTACATGTTTATAAAAAATGCATTAGGAAATGGGAGGGGTTGTGAGAGCAAACCACATGAAGCATGTATTTCTCAAGAATGTTGCCTGCCTCTGAATTTGCCTCCAGCTTGCACTCGACTGATTTTTCTAGAGCTTGCAGTTAATGAGGCAATAGCTTGCTAACTGTCTGTAGCAGAAGCCTGTGAGAGCAGACTCTCATGTGCTGGTGGCACAGCCTGGAAAGGGATGAATTTAACTGTAAGGTCACAAGTTGTTTGAACAGTTGCAGGTTTAAAAGCAAAAAACATGAAGTGTGTGATGCCTGGTTGAGAGTTTTTTAAAACAACTTTCTTCACTCCTCTGTGGTAGAAGAGTCAGTAATGTCTAACCGCAGCCTATTGGGCTGTGGCTGTCTGGTGCCTGTTTACTGTTATCTGCGTAGCTGTGAATGGTGGGCTGAGACACATTTGAGCACATGTTGTATGCTAGACCTAGCAAGTGGCCCTGCAACCGCAGCCTGGCTGTGTTGGCAGAGACAGGGTGATTTGAGATCTGCCACGTGCCACCGGATGTCACGCGGAAAAAAGTGTCACCCAGGTATTGGAAATCTGGGGACCACAGCTCCACGAGGAGCGGTCTTCTGTGTGATGCAGCAGTTCCGTAAAACGCAGGGACAGTTTGCATGAAGGCCTGGAAACTTAACTTATTTAGGAAACCTGCCCACCTATTAGAGAGTTTTCTTAGAAACTCTTCAGGCGTTTTGATCCAGAGCAGGTGGCTGGCTTGCCAGAGCAGCTGACTCACCAGGTACGGTGTTACTTTTCAGCCTAAAAGCACAGAAGAGTTCTGTAGTATTTCTTATAGCAGGCTTCTGTCTTAGAGCATACACTTCAGAAACTCTGCTCACTGCTGATGTAAAGAAGCTTCTTTCAATTCTGTTTCTGTGACACTGTTACAGGAGGGGAAGGAGGAGAAAGGATGACAAGAGTCCAAGGCTGCCCAAGAGAAGGTAAGTGACCCCCTCTGCTCAGTTCTGTTCTGAAGACTTGTTTCCCTTGTGTCCTACACAGAGATGTTCATTGTCTCAAAGTCACCTCTCCTGCATAGTATAGAAATCTGCATTAAAGGGAAAAAAAAAAAAAATAGCAGCATGCCTTCACTTCCCTCCTTTCCTCCCCCTTCTCCCTATAGGTGCGGGTTTGATTTCTTCCAACTGAACCAGCCCCCGTCTCCTTCTCCCCCTACCCCCTGATTTCTGAGTTGATCCCTAGCCTGGCATTGCCCGGGGATAACGTTCTGGGAACTCGGTGTCTCCTGGTGTTTTTTCAGCTTGGGTGAGAGCCCTCAAGTAGTGCTAGGAGTGGGGGAAACTCTTGGGCAGAGCCACTATCGACATGGCCCAAACAGGAATATCAGAGCAGTAATCCTTTGCTCTTACATCACCAAGCTGTACTCGCCCTCATTTATCTTGCTGGCGCTGCCTGGCTTCAGCTGCGTCAGCTAACCACTCTGCCCCTTTCCTTACTGACTACTTAGGAAGAAGCCTCCGATACAGTATGTCCGCTGTGAGATGGAAGGCTGTGGCACGGTCTTGGCTCACCCGCGTTACCTGCAGGTTGGTTGTGATTTTTCACTTCCTGAATGGCCTGTGTGAGGGCAGGGAGAGGGCCATTGGGAAGAGGCAGCTAATCCTCCACTGGCACTGGAGCACTCCTTTCTAATGCTGTGTTCTTGGTAGACTTAATCAGATGTGACCAGTTGTGGCCACGTCTGTCTCTGTATCTGTCCCTTTGCTAGATGTATGCATCCGCTTGGCTTTCTTCTGTCAATGGAGAGCAAAGCCTTTGTATTCATTGTATAAGGGTGTTTCGTCAGTGATCAGAGTCTGGTGGCCTGCTGAGGGGCCATCTGGGATCGGTGTCTCGGCTGTTCTCTCAGCCATGTAAAGAGAGAGTCTACAACCTTTCACTCTTCCTTTATAGCATCACATAAAGTACCAGCACTTGCTGAAGAAAAAATACGTGTGTCCTCACCCCTCCTGTGGTCGGCTCTTCCGATGCGGCATGCCAAACACCACACAGGTACAGGGAGGTGGGAAATAGGTGTAAAAGTATTCCTCAGGTCAACGAACAGAGACGGGAAAAAATGGAAAAGCCTCTAGGACTGCTGGGGAGAGTGAAAGTGGGGCAGGCGGCATAGATTTGCAGCAGGGTATTTCCTTCTGGATTTCCCTTGTTTAAGATAATGAGAGAAATAGGCTATAGAGTTCTTAATTCACCCCCTGGCAAGTGTCGCTCAGGGGTTCTGTAGAGGAATAAACCAAGCCAAGCTTTATCCCAATTTGCCAGTCCTTCAGTATTGGTCAGAATGGATAATTAGCTGTGAGAGTGTCTTAATCACACCCTGACTCTCCAGATGAGCTGCTGTGGTGAATTGTGGGACACCTCCTCCTTTACTATGCTGCTGGCCTCCGAGCACTTCTCGTTCTGCAGCTTCCTGGGCAGCTTTTCATGCAGCGTGTGAGAGCTGGGAAAGGGAGCAGGTCTGCAGGAGAATAACGCTCTGACTGGTGTTGCTTTTTAGATCAAAGAGATTACATCTGTGAGTACTGTGCCCGAGCGTTTAAGAGTTCTCATAACTTGGCGGTGCACCGAATGATCCACACAGGCGAGAAGCCCTTGCAGTGAGTACCTCTGCCTGTCATCTTGCTCTCCTACTTTGAGGAGCCCCCAGATAAACCCACTCTTGGACGGCATCGAGAGCAGGGACAGCTCCAAAGTCAGGGCTGGAACCTGTTCTTGGTGTCCCAGCTCTCTTTAAACACATACGTGTAGGAGTGTTTGAGCTGCCACTTGTCTCACCTACTCCTTGAGGCAGTGGGATCTGAGGAACGCAAGCACTCTGCAAATAAAGCTGGAGGAACTGGAGCTATGGTGCCATCCCATTTCAGTGAGCCCCTGCTGCTTTCTTGGGCTGCCTCTTTGCTATTGCTGTCCCCAGAAATGTGTGGGAATGTCCCTTTGTTGTGACACCCCCCCCCTTGAGCTGCCACTTGTCTCACCTACTCCTTGAGGCAGTGGGATCTGAGGAACGCAAGCACTCTGCAAATAAAGCTGGAGGAACTGGAGCTATGGTGCCATCCCATTTCAGTGAGCCCCTGCTGCTTTCTTGGGCTGCCTCTTTGCTATTGCTGTCCCCAGAAATGTGTGGGAATGTCCCTTTGTTGTGACACCCCCCCCCCCGGACTCCTTCTACCAGTTCTCTTGCAACATTTGCGGCAAGAAATTTGAGAAGAAGGACAGCGTCGTGGCTCATAAAGCCAAGAGCCACCCTGAAGTGCTCATTGCTGAAGCACTGGCTGCCAACGCGGGTGCCCTGATCACCAGCACTGACATCCTGGGCACTAATCCCGAGGCCATTGTGCCGCCCACCGATGGCCAGGGCCTCCCCCTTCTTCCTGACCCCTTGGGGAGCACCGCCCCAGCAGATTGCCTGCTGCTGAGCCCTGAGGGGATGCCGAAGACGTACTGCGGTGGGGCAGAGCGCGTGAGCCTGGTGGCTGATGGCAAGCTCTTTGTGGGCAGCGGCAGCAGCACAAACCCGGAGGGGCTGGTCATGAACACAGAGATCCTGGGAGCCACCACAGAGGTGCTCATTGAAGATTCAGACTCCACTGGACCCTAGTGGGTGGGGAGCATGTGGGTGTTGGGACAGTTTGGACTCTGTATTTAAAAGGAAGAAAAAAAAAAAAAAGAAAAAAAAAAAAAGGACACTTACTGAAAGAGAGAAAAGTTAAACAAAACTTACAATACCAGTAAATAACCGAAGGGTCTGCTCGGCTCCAGTGTGGATCACAGCACATCCTTTCTCCCCACCACTTCTTTCCCACTGCTTCTTTCTACACAGAGGCACATGCTGCTGTTACCAGAGCAAGCTGGATCGAGCAACGGATTTTTCCAAGAGGGAGGGAGGGAAGAGTGGGGCACAGGACTGCGGAAACCCTTTTGCTCTACCCCAAAGCAGATGCCTTTCTGGCTCCTTGACATGCCCCCACTCACAAGCTAGAAAGCGTTTGATGTGCTCTGGGCAAGTTTCTTGGGACTCCCTTTTGCCCCCGGTCCCAACTTCTATGCATCGCTGCGCTCTGGTCCTTGCAGTCTCACTCTTCCTCCTGGGGCTGGGAGTTTGCCTTGGCACTTTAGCCCCCCATAGCAGGGTGAGCTGTGAAACAGCCCACGTCCCTCTCCCCACCGCGCTCCTCTGCTCCGGCTCTGGCAGGAAGTCGAGGGAACGCCCTGGCTCATAGATCATGTTTGCTCGGAGAGACCCGGGGGCTACGGGAGCTCTGCGTGGGAGAGGCAAGGAGGAGCATCCCAGTTTGATGACAGTAATTTGCACTTTGAACATGTTTCGTTTTTGTGTTGTGGTAACAAGATTCCTTATTTATTGATTTAAAAAGGGTCGGTATTTTTTAGTTACGTTCTTAGGGGGTGGGGGTGGAAGGGGTTCAGGCTCTTTTCCAGTAGGCTCCTTCACGCTGGCGAACTGCAGGGAGCACACTGTGCCATCATAACAGCAGCTGGGAGAGCCGAGGTGAAGACAGCGTTCTGGAGTCAGATGTTTCTCGCAGCTTCTCCAGAGTAGAGGGAGAGCCCTTGGAGAAGAGCCTTTTTGCAGTGAGGAGTCTCTGGAGCAGCATTTTAGCAGGAGGATGAGGTGAGTGACGGGACAACTGGCTGTTGTCTCCCTCCCTTCCAGGTCAGGGTGAGCTCCTTGCATTAAATGCTCTTTTTGCCTCCCCCTTGCTCCCCTAGCCTTTCAGGGAAGAACATCCTTAGCCAGGAACTTGTTCTTGTGACTTAAACGGTTGTGAGCTGCTTGCTGCCGGGGGACGTTGTGCTCCTCATCCAACTCTGCCTCTCCTTTGAAGGTCTAGACAAAGATACAGAAGCAGAGACTGGATATGGCTGTCTCAGGCGTGTTTATCCAAGGCAATAGACTGATGCGGGACTAAGGGGCTGTCAGCTTCTCTCTCTGCCCCCGTTTTGGGAAGCAGGGGTGGGGGGTGGTGTAAAGCCCTGTTCTCAAAGCTTCTCTCTTCTGTGCAAACACCCCTGCTTTCCCCCAAATGTGGCGGGGTAAGGCCTGCCGTTGTAGCTAGGGCAGCTCTGAGCCCTTGGAAAAGTTTACATAGGATATGATGTGTCTGCTATGGAGACTTGGATCTTTTTGCTCTTATCTGAAACTTTGTGTGGAGACTCAGTGGCCTTGAATTCAGTGTTTTTGGAAGAGGTGAAGAATAACCTGGGCTTTTTGTTTGTTTGCTTGATTCTTCAGTTAGGTTTATGTGGTTGGGAGCAGAGCTGAAGTATCTTGTCCGAGCACAGGATCAGCTAAATTGGTCTGTTGCACACAGCAGCTAGGCAGAATTGGGTACCTGGGGTCTGAAGAATGGCAATAAAACATGGAATTTAACTGGAAACTTTCTACAGGAAGCTGTCTCTGAACACCCAGTCTTGACCCTTGTGCTGCTGGGAAATCCAGCTTTTATTGGGCCATCTGTCCTGATTTGCCCCCTCCCTTCCCCCTCTTACACTGATACCTTCATCAGAGCACGTTGGAACGCTTCTGCTGTCAGGGTGGTTTGTGGCTGAACAGTTTGCAACCATGGTGTCTTATGCCATGTTCTTGCATCCCGTATTCTTGCGCCATAGTGGCAGGCGGCCCCTTGCCTGCCGGGGGAAAGTTTGGAGACATGTCTGGCCACAAGCCTCTCCTGGAAATAAAGACAAGGGCCCAGCGTCCCTGGGCACGCGGGTCTCCTGGGACAGCACGTGTCAGGTCCACGGTAGTATGGTGTTAAACTAAACCAGTTTCTTTTCTTGGGATGATACAATTTCTTGCTTGGATCAAATTATTGTCATTTCCAGCAGGAAGCTTTTGAGTGGCCAGCAGATCCCCTCCCCTTGCAAAGTAAAGAGAAGCAGCGCAATTAGGCAAGTTCAAACGCGGCCCTGATGGCTTTGTCCCCCAGCAGTGCAGGTCTTCTGTCAGGGGAGGCGTGGGGCTGGCAGAGCCACGTTGGGCAGTGGCACGTCTCCTGGCCTGGTGCTTGGCCGCCAGTAGCAGATGCGCTCGCGTGGTGCGGGTCGACCGCGGCATCCCCCCGTGCTGCGGACGGTACGCTGGAGCTGCTTCTTGCACCCTGCCCCTGTGCCCCATGGGAGATGTGTAGCGGGCAGAGCCTGATGCAGAACACTAAATGGAGAGCTCTGGGTTTCATTTTCTGAGGGATGGCGCTAATATGCTTTTGGGTCAAGGGCTTGCTCGGCACCTGCTGGGAGTCAAGGGAGGCTGCCTCGTCCTGCATCTGTCCCAACTGCCCCAAGCAGAGCTGGCCATCGGCCGTGTTTCTGGGCCACAGAATCGAGTGGCTCATTTGCTTCCTGGCCCAGACACCTCTGATCCCAGCCCCTCCCGCCTTGTTTTTCCATGCACCCCTCTTGTAGCTCCCCTTTTTCTTTTCCTGGCCTCGGCCAGTTGCCTGTCTGTCCTCTAACCACAGCCTGCTAACCCCTGATGCAGGAGAAGACTGGTGTAGCTCCCTTCCCACTCCTGTTTGAAACCCTAAAACTGACGCAGCCCTCCTGCAGCTCCTTCTCCCCTCGATGTCTCTCCTTCACTCGCATGCAGTTTGCTTCAATAAATTATTGTAGTAGTTTGCAATAAACTTTTTTGTATTTTTTCCCTGTATTTATTTTTTTTCCTCTCTCCTCCTGGGGAGGGAACAGAGGGGGCGCAGGGCACTTCGTCTGCTCTTAGCGCCCTGAGAGCTGTGCCCAGCGTGGGCAGGGGCTTCCCTCGGGAGGCCCTGGGGCTCAGGCTTTGGGCTGGGACCTGGGCCAACTGGAGCTTGGGGGCTCCCGGAGCTCAGCAGCGCTTTCTGTAGTAGCCACCAGGTGGCAACGACGCTGCTGGGTTGGTCACCGGCCCTGGGAGCTTGGGCTGGGGGGCCGGGGCAGCCCCCCAGCCAGGCTGGGGCAAGGCTCACTGTACCGCGATACTAAAGGGAAAACTGCTTTTCAACTCCTGTATTTTCTCTTAATCTGGGTAATACATAACCAAAATAAACATATTGAGGAAAAACCAAACTAGCCAAGAGAGCTCTTTCTGTCTTGGTGCACGTGACTCACCTGGGGTGGGTGGCCGGTGTTGCCCTAGGGTGGCTGGGACCTCCTCCTCCTCTCTCTGCAGCCCTTCTTTGGAGCAGGATCCGCTGGGAAAGGGGGGTGAGACCCGGGGAACCCTCACCTATGCAGCCAGGCGGAAATGGAGGGCTGGAGGCGGCCGGGATGTGACCCTGCCGCCTTCTGTCGGGGTTTGGGTTGCAGCCTGGCCTGTTGCTGGGGCTGGATCCCCAGCCCAGGGGCTCCCCTCAGTCCCTTACTGGCAAACCTGCAAACGCTCTGCCCTGCTCAGGCCCCAGCTGCTGCCTGGGCTGAGACGTTGAGCAACGTCTGGGATTTTCATGCCTCTTCCCGGCAGTGGTTTCCCGCGCTTTGGCAGGAGCCAGG
>KL255111.1:0-13930 GCA_000699545.1 Podiceps cristatus
TGCCGTTCCACTGGCTGCACCCACTGCTGGAGAAACAGCCAGCAACGATCTGGGGGGTATTTACAGCCCGAAGATCCCAAGTGTGCTTTCTGTCTTTTGCACCGTATTTTAGCACACGTTCAAACTGCAGCATTTCTGCCCTTTCTTTTTCGTTTTACCAGAAATAACCCCTTCTGCTTTGACTCTTTACATTTGACCAGCAAGACAGTTGGTTTTTTTTCTGCTGCATCCCCTTGGATGTGGCACTGCACCTCACGTTTGCACAGACTCCGGCAGTTTTTACACAATTAATTGGCAGACTGACTTTCTGTACATTTATTCACCCTTTACATCCCAGCTGGCAGATGGGACATGGGCTGGGTGCCTCTCTCCCTGTTCTCCTTTGCTCTGAGGGCTGAGTTGCCTCATGAGGGGGTAAGGAAGCCTTTTTGCGGGCTTTTCAGGAGACAGAAAGCACTAATCAGGGGAGTGCACACAACTGTTACCCAGGCTTAGTGAGGGGAGATTTCCTTTTGGTTCTGGCTGCCCTTTGAACGAGGGCGTGAGCGTTAGAAGAAAGGGCACAGCTTGCTATAAAAAAAGAGATGGCTCTGCTGTATACAGAAAAAAACCACCTTCCCAATCACACCTGCCCAGTGGGGATAAGCATAAGAGGCGCTGGGTGCCAACCCTGGACAGGGATCTTCTCTTATATCCATCTAAGATCCGGTCTAGCAGGTGTCCCCATAAAACAGGCGGGCAGGCAGTCACAGCTGGGCAATGTCGCACACAGAAACCCAGCACCCTGGCTGTGTGTCGCCCCTCGCAGCAGCCAGAGCCCGGGAACAGCTGTTTGCAGCGTGATAAGATGGGTTATAAAATGCCTTGAAGTTGTTGAACAAAAGAGGTCCTTTGGGCTGTTTGAGCTCCTTTCCAGATCCTGGGGTGGTTTGACAAGGGGAAGATGGATGGGAACACGCCGGTCCCTTCGCATGGCAGGAGCCTTGCCTCAGCGCAGCACGAGACGGCGGGAGGCTGGGACTGTCTGTACTGATAAAACCAGCTCCCTGCTCCAGGCCGGACATGGTTTATGAGGATGTGGAGGACCGTAACTGCTCCAGTGTGCCATAAACCCAGCCGTCCCCACCTATGCTGCAGGAGGGAGAAGACAGCAGCTTCCCTGTGGTGGTAGCCTTTCCTTCTGCAAAATACATGCAGGATAAGGGCAGAGCAACCATCAGTCCTGCAAATGCCTACGTTTCCATAATTCATATTCCAATTTTTATCATTTTCCTGGGCATAAACACCTGTAAACGTCCTCCACACCTTGATTCTCCCCCCAGGTTTGTGTCAGAGTGGGCCTGGGCCTGGCCATGGCCACCCCCAGCAGCTTGGAGGGGGGGAAGCTGGGTGGCTTTGGACCCCCCTCAGAACCCCATATCCTGTGGGGACGTCGCTGATAGGGCTCGACCAGGCTGTAGTGGGGCTGACGCGCTTCGGGAGCCAGACCTGCCCTGCCAGCAACAGAGTGCCCCACGGCGACTTGCCACACCACTCCCAACATGGCGGCGCAGCCTGCCCGCCCCTCCCAAACTGTCCCTTACTTAGGGCAGTGCGCATGTACCAGACCACGTCTGGGACAACAGCGCATGCGCCTCACGACAGGTGCCTTCCCGGACCCCATTTAAATGGAAGCCACGCTCTAGATGGCGGTTCGCTTTGCTGCGCATGCTCAGTGTGTCTTGCCGCTCCCAAGATGGCGCCGCGGCAGTGACGGGGGGCGGAAGAGGGTGTCTGCAGTGGGACTAAACGGCGGAGGGCGGCCCCGGCGCCCCGCGGCAGGATGATCCCCACCGAGGAGGTGTCGGCCCGCAGGAGGGAGATCGAGGACAAACTCAAACAGGTGGGGCTGGGCTAGGGATCTGCTGCGGGCCCTGTCGGGGCCCGGGCCCGCGCCCTCAGCCCCAGCGCGTTGCCTAGGAGACGGGCCTGGGACCTGGCATAGAGGTCTCCATCGGGCCTGGGAGCGTCCCGCGGCTCCTGAAGGGTATGGTCACCGCGCTTCGGGCCTGGCAGCATTCCCAGGTCTGCTTCAGGCCTTATGGCCCTGGTTTTCAGGGTCAGGGGGTATCTCTGCCCCCCACTCGGGCTTGGAGTCCCTCTCTTAGGGCCTGGTAGCTTCTGGGGGCTTTCCCTCCAGGTCCTCAGGTCCAGCCTCTGAGGCCAGCCCTCTCAGGCTGCTAGTCACACCCTATCTCTGGGCTTTGGTGACTTGAAAACAGCCCTTGGTGGTCGCTTTGCGTTGGCCACTTGAGTTTGTGGCTGTGTGGGGGGTTTGGATGGTGCCTGTGCAACAGCTGTGTTGTGCTGTGGTAGGGAAACGTGTGGGCTTGAGTCAGTTTGCCTGTGTGGTAAAGGTGTTAATGTACTGTGACTTTAGTGTCACAGTGAGCTCAGGGTATCGGAGGGAAACGGGTAATCCATAAAAATGTCACTCGTTATGTTACCTGTCTGTCGCCTTGGGTCAGTTGTTGTGATTTCTGCTAAGAGGTGGCATGTTAAAACGTGGCCTCAGCATCAGATCAAACATTGCTTGCTGCAGTGTTTACTGGGACTTGGAAAAACCTACATGTAACCTTTAATGAATTAAATGCTTAGTGTTCAGAATTGAAGATTATTTTTTCATCCTACTGACAGGAAGAAGAAACTCTGTCCTTTATCAAAGAGAGCCTTGAGAAGAGTGACCAGCTTACAAAGAACATGGTAAGGAGGTCCTTGAAGCTCAGCCCTCCTGTTGGGCCTGGGTTTACTTTTTCTTAGGAGAATCTGTTTTCAAGGCTGTCATTGTGCCCATGTGAGGAATGCAAAGTAATAAACCACTTGCTCTGCATCTGTGTTTTACACTTCAGTGTCTGGGCGAAGGGGAAAACTGGTGAATGTTTCAATCTTTAGCTTCTCTCCTGGAGAGATGAGGGCTCAAATGAGCTGTTGGCCTCATCTGTTTACAGTCTGTCCCCTCTCTCGGGAAGAGGTATTAATAGACCCCAGACTAGTTTGTGCAATAGCATCCTGTTGTTTCTTCACAAAGTCAGATCTTATTTGGAGTTTATTTTGGGAGTGTTCTGTTTAAGAGTTAGAAAGTAATTATTGATCTCTAACTGCTTATAAGCCCTCAGCTAGTATACTATGTCCAATTTTGGGCTCAGTGCTTTAAGAAAGTCATAGAGGCACCTCCAGAGAAGCGTCAAAAACAGCATAAGAGTGAATCTTGAAAGAATTGCATTTTGGCCTAGAAAAGATGACATTAGGGCTCCCTTTATGAGCTTGCTAAGGTTTTCTGACTTTCAGAAGCAATATCACAGTCCCTTTTAAAACCCAAATTTTGATAATAGAAAAGAAGGTTCGCGCTATACTGTCCTGTGCCTTCACATTGTGCATCTCATATTTGGGTCTAGTGGTATGGAGCAAAGTGGCTGCTGGTTTATGCTCTTGTTGCCTACTGCCTGGGCATCTCTAGGCAGTTCTTGTGGATGTATTTCCTGCTGTCAAGTAAAATTTTGTTCCTCCTTATTACTGTCTTGGAACATTATTTTCACACTTTACGAACGTTGAATTCAAGATTGGCCCATCTCTGTGTGGCAGGTGAGGTGTGGTGTAATTATTAATAGAAATTGGGACACGGAGAGAATAAACAGCCCGCCTAAGGAGCCATGGCAAATTAGTAGCAGAACCCAAAAAAGAGAAGCTGGGACCTGAAGGTCCCTGGTTGCCCTGCTCTAACTAGTACCCTACTGCACAGATCCATGTGGAAGGATGTCTTCAGCATTCTGTTTCTCTCTTGGCATGTAGGTTTCTATCCTCTCCTCCTTTGAAAGTCGTTTGATGAAGCTGGAGAACTCGATCATCCCTGTCCATAAACAGACAGAGAACCTGCAGCGCTTGCAAGAGAACGTGGAGAAGACCCTGTCCTGCTTGGATCACGTCATCAGTTACTACCATGTGGCAAAGGACACAGAAAAGATCATAAAGGAAGGGTGAGTTCAGCAGTTAAATCTTGCTGGGGAACTTCATCCTCTTGAGCTTTTAGAATAGAGGTAGGGGAGCTGACTCCACACACTCATCATACTGTTCCTTATACCCTTCCCACACTCTTTTCCCACCATCAGTCCACCGGGAAGCTTCCGAGCTTGACTGTCAGCAGCCCTCAGAGGGCAAAGCCTCTCAGACTCTGCACATGTACTGCCATATGAGCCTCGTGAGCATTGGTGGCTTCTCTTCTTTCCTCTGCCCTTTTCCCAGAGGTTCTTCCTGCCCTGTGGATGTTGTTGCGGCATCCAGGATGAATCAGAACTGTTCTGCAGCCTGTTTTCAGTCTCTGGGAGGGTGTCATTATGGCCCTCTCTGGGGTGAGATGTGCAGCTTCCTCTACCTTCTCATCAGGGCCTAACTGGGAGAGGAAGGCAAGGCCAAGAGTTGTGTGCTGCTCAGTTATTTGTACCTTTGCACTTACTGCCTGGATTGGGTGTTCTGCTGTGGCACTGAGTGGAGGCCATGATCCCATAATCTCCTCCTAGTTGAAGAAAAGGGAATTGAAATGTTCCTTGTTATTTTCATCCTGAGTTTGGTCTGGTGCTTTCTTGATATCTTCTTTCTTTGCTTCTCGAGGCACTGCTTTTTATTTTTGGCTTTGTTTTCAGCCCCACTGGGAGGCTGGAGGAGTACTTGAATTGCATGGACAAAATCCAGAAAGCAGTGGAATACTTCCAGGACAACAATCCGGACAGCCCGGAGCTGAACCGTGTGGTAGGTCGTGGGTCTGGAACCTGGCGTGGGTGAAAGAGGGAGAGACGTAGCCCTGCCACTTGCCCTCTTGCTGTGAGAGGCTGAGGGTCTTGCTGCATGGTGGAGGAGGTGTTCGGGTGCAGCTGAAGAAACGGTTGCTTTGGCCTCTGTTTAATTCTGCACTCAGCAGCATTTCTGCTTGTAGTGGTTTGCTCTCATCATGCATTGCACCAGTGGGACTTCTGGAAGCATATCTTGCACGTGTGGAGGAGTTGATTGAACCTCCTCCCGAGTAGCTCTTGTCAGTCCTTCAACTGCTTGAGCAGAATGGGAGATCTGTTTAAATCCCTCTTGAAGACTGAGCAACTCCAAGCTGTGGGTTGTTTTGTTTTGTTTTTTTTTTTAAATTTAATTTGCTTTAAAAGTCTCTCAGTTACAGGCGTTGTTGGAGTTCAAAGTATGCGATACTTGACAGTGGTTAGAAGCACTGCAGAAAGTATGTTCTTATGCAGAAATACTTGTGAGTGACTGATTACAGCGGCCTTGTCCTGCTTCTGTCCTTCTACTGTTTTGTGCCAGAAATCCCTCTTTGAGAGGGGCAAGGAGTCCCTGGAGTCAGAGTTTCGCAGCTTGATGACACGACACACCAAGCCGGTCCCACCCATCCTCATCCTGGACCTGATCAGTGGGGACGATGAAATGGAGACGCAGGAGGAGATGTCTCTCGAGCACCTCCCGGAGAGCGTCCTGCACGATATCATCCGCATCTCTGGCTGGCTGGTGGAAAACGGCAGGAATCAAGGTTGGTAGTGCTGTGTGTATCAGGTGAGCGCACCCCGGCTACTTACCGCGTGTGGTTGAGAGCAAAAGTAGGGTGTTGAGGGTTCACACGCACCTTCATCCATGAAGCCTCTGCTCAGGTGCTGCTGTGGCTACCAAACCATGAGTTGCACTGCTGGTGGTGGCTAGCAGTGCTAGCAAAGCTAGTGACTGCCTTAGTGGTACCTTTTAGGTGAATTGTTCAGTCTCTTTTCGATCACCTTCTTAAGATCCTGCCTTTTTTTGTTTTTACAGCGTTTGTAGTGAGACTGGAGTGTGATTTGTCAGTTGAACACAGTGATCTCCTGGTGGATATGATGAGAGAAAGAGCTGTGTAAATAAAGCACAAACTATCCTAATGCATAGTCTGTCCTATAGCAGAAATCCATTTAAATTGCATCTGTAATGCCCTCTGCAGCTATCTAGTGCTCAAGTATGACAAATGTGCAATACACTGGTTGCTGACTCCCATTTGTAACAGCACTTTTTGTATTAAATGTGACCAAGGGCAGGGGGAAAGCTGCACAGAAGTCTTCAGTCAGTACATATCTCTTCTTTCCTGTTTTGCAACATCAAAATCTACCTACAGTTTCGTACTCCTTTATTGATTTATTTTTACTTTGGCCGTGAATGACTTTGTGGACCTGTTACAGAAAACCTGTACTTTCACATACACACAACTACTAGAATCACACCCCCCACACACCTCAGTGATTTATTTCTGAGTGGGGATTACTGTGACAAACATCTTTAAAAGCTGCTTTTCTTTAAAAATAACTTTTTTAAAACATCTTTAAAATAACTTTTCTACGATCAAAGAAGGTGACTCAAGCATATATAGCATATTCTGTTAGTTTGTATTCTGCTTTCAAGTGATGAACGCCTCATTTAGTTCCTGAGCACCCTGAACCCTGAGAAGCGTGTAAAGTCTCTCGTGCTAGAAGCTGAGCACTTGAATTGACAATGTTTTGCACAAATGTCTCCCATCGGTCCCAGAACTGATGTGCTCTTGGTAGTGGTGCAGACTTAATGTTGTGTGTGGTGGGAGGGCTGGAATGAGTGCTGCAGGGGAAGGAGGAAGAAGTTTTTTAAGAAAATAAGAGAGGTTCTGGGAGGGAAAAACACTTTCTTGGGGTCCCACATCAATGCAAATAAGTCCCCTTAAGGGCACAGACTGTTTCAGGCAAGGTTTGTTTTACCATATAGTGTTCCTTGTTTGCTTATAATCTTGTTTCTACCTTGTCTCCTTAGATTTCATGACTGTTTACTTCCAAATCCGCTCTGTCCAGCTCGACCGCTCCATCAAGGGGCTGAAAGACCACTTCCGTAAGAACAGCTCCTCCACGGGGGTCCCGTATTCCCCTGCCATTCAGAACAAAAGGAAGGACACCCCCACCAAAAAGCCAATCAAGAGACCGGGTGAGTCCCTGAAGGGGGAGATCACTGTACTGTGTATCCTCCTGCCAGGGTACAGAACGCGTATCTGCAGGCATGCTCACTGCTGAGGTAGCTTCTGTGTCTAAAATGTGCTTTTTAGGACAGCAGCAGGGGTGGGATTTCAGAGAAAAGCACCTCTTCTCTGCCCAGGTTCAGTGTTGAGATTACAGACATTTTCTGTCTCTGTCAAGTCATCAGGTCTGTTTTCTGGGCGATGTAAAGGGAGGAGAGGGATCTTGTGTACAGGGAGAGAAAAGGCCATTGCCTTAACAAAGGAGATAAGTAAAAAGAGACCTGAGAGGGCTATAAAAGAATATGATCTGAGAACACCTGTTCTCAGCCTTGGAATATGGAATATAGCCTGTGCCACAGCAAAGTAGAAAACTTGGATCTGACGAAACATATCACTTTAATTATTAGTTATTCATCTACTATTCCTGTGCTAGGAAACCAAGAACTCCTCAGGAGTTGAGGTGGGGAGTAGGTAGATGCCTACAGAAACGAGATCCAAAGTTGTCTGAGTTTTGGAAGGGCTGTTAAAGCTTTTGCCTCGGCCTGTCTCTAGAAGAGCTATGAATGTGGCTGGCAGGTTATTCCACCTCTCCTCGTAGTGGAGTTTTTCTGCATTTTCTGTAGTCGGTGAGGCCGGTGGCTCTGGAATACCGGAGTGCAGAGCTGGTGAAATGGGCCATCAAGTAGGAGCACGGCCGGAGGGAGGCCCAGCAAAAGCTAGTACGTACCTCCCACAGCAGCCCAGTGGTACTGTCCCTCTGGGTGTCACAGCATCCTGTGGTCTCAGCTCTCTAATAATGATAAAAGTCAGAAGAGTTCATATTTCTGTGGGTGTGCCTGGCAAATATTCTCCTACCCCAGTATTTTTTGTTGTTCAAATACTCTTACTGGGTTCGGGAAAGTAATAAGGAATGTGGGTCGGGTCTGGGAGTGGATGGGATGGGGAAAGGGAGGAAAAGAAATACACGTTTTAATTGTATTGTGTTTATTTTTATAATCCTGATGTGAATGCAGTCCTCATCCCAGGTAACGTGCGTCTATGTGTGTGTGTGCTGGCCCTGGTGCTCGCTCTCTTCACTTCTGTGTGTGGAGATGCTTTTGCTGGGCCTCTTCTTGCTAAAGCAGAGGGTGTGCCTGGGATATTTGGAGAGGGAGGGCAGCCCGGGGCAGAATGTGACATCCAGAGATCACCTCTCTGGTCTTTAAAAATCAATCTGTGCCATTGCTGCTGTGCCTGGAGCTGTTCCTGAGAGCTGATGTGCGACTTGCAGCCGGTGAACGCAGTCGCTCCGTGTGTTTCAGTGGGTTTTCCCATGTCGGCAGAGAACCACCTGACAAGGTGGTTCTCCCCCCACCCTTGGCTTTTCTCTGGAGTTTGGCAGGCAGTTACTTGTGTAGGAATTTGTTTCCAGTGTTGGAGACCTGTAGAGGACAATATTATCCTGCTAAGGAGAGTGAGTTGTGCTGCAGATGGCAGAAAAACAGTGTTTAAAATTGCTCCTAAGCATGATGGGAGTGATCTGTGTTCACTTCCCGAACTAGTGGCTCCTGCTCAATGGCATGATTACAATAAGTGAAAATTGGTTTTGTGTGGTTCCGTTGCTCTAGGCTGGAAAGATGCCAGATGGCGATCTGCAGTTGAGCCATGGAGAACTCGGGTTGCGGATGCTTCAGACTAGGTCCACTGTTCTCAGTTGTCACCTGCCATTGCAAACATCTTTGAGTTTTGGTTGCTGTGAAGTCAGCATGGTCACCAAATGCTTCTGAGCAGCCTGGCAAATGGGACTCTTCCCCTATCCTGGAAGTAGTCAAAGATGGAGGTGAATTTTTGTTTCCCCATAGGTAGATGGAAAAAAAAAAAAAAAAAACAACAAACCCAAACCACTAATTTTTCATGAGTTTCAGATCTTGGATGCTCTCATAGAGAGTACAGAAAGGAGCCCACGTGAAGCATTTGTTCCCTGCAAACAGGGCTCCTCCAAAATGGATGTATTTGGGCATCCAAAATTACTTGTCATGGTGAATGTCTCGACTGTAGATTTGCTAGGAGACTTTTGCCTATTTTTGTCCAGTTTAATTGGAGTATGGGAGATGGGACAGGTAGAAGGTACAGAGCACAATCTGAATGCACTTACAGAGCTGACAGTGTATGAAGGAAAGAGCATTTCAAATGATTTATCGGAGTATTGTTAACCTCAAGAAAAGGTAGTGGCTAATTTGTCTCTAATCTTCATGAACAAGGACACAGAACCAGACTGTAGCTCTTGAAGGACAGAGGTGGTTAAACCTCATACACTAGCCATCTCTTATGGCTACTAAGTTGTACTAAAGTGAAATTTAATAGGGGAAAAAAGTCTTTGAGCAGAGATTTGCAGGTTTTTCTGCAGTTCTATCAGCTTTCAAGGACAGCTCTTGAGGCAGAGGTCTAACACCCTCTTCACACTGGCCCAGTGTCCCTCTTTGTAGCAATATTCACGTGGTGGTGTTTGATTCCCCTGATTTCTTTGTCCATAATTGAACAAAGGCTAAATTTTTTTTCTGTGCTATTACTTCAGTAAGTCAAGTTCCGCCAAATTGTGTTTCAGACAAGGGGTTTTCTCATGGTTCCAACAAGTGAGTTGATTTCCTTAGTCCTTACGGAAGAATATCCCAGTGCACACCCCAAAGCACACTTCAACCTGTTGCAACGGATAAATAACAAACTAAATCTGATGTGCTATAACTTGTTTACCCACAAAGCAAAACGCAAGACAGGCTACAGCTAAAGGGAAGGTGAGGCATTAGGGAGAGGGTACCGGAGCAGACACCCCCCTCTCCCCCAGTACTCCAGTGGATTTTGGAGGACATACTCCACATCCATGTATCATCTCAGAGAGTCTTTGTCTCTCTGTTGCTGTTTCATCTGTTGGTGTACCCTGTAGCATCTCACGTTGTTACAGCATGCGGTGTAAGTCTGGCTGCTGGAGATGCTTCTAAAGCAGACTTGTCTTGTCTTAACTGAAACTTGCCAAGTCAAGTTGAACTGATGAAGCAGTCTGTGGGCTTTTTTTTTTTTTTATTTGTTAAGTAGTTTGCTGTTTGAAATGTCAGCAGTCTGTCTCAGAAGGCAAGCGTATTCGGATTCCCAAATCATCCTGCTGCAAACAAATGCACGTGATGTACAAAGGTGATCGCTTTTTTGTGATGCCTGTAGACCCAGCGCTTCTCTGTTGGCTTGAGAGCAGCAGGTAGCTCAGATGCTCTGCATTGCCAGGGAAGGATAGGGCCAGAAGATGCTGGTAAGAGCACCCAGCCTGGCTGCCTACAAGCGACAGCCAGAGAGCTTTAGCCAGTTGTATACAGAATCCTGCAGCTGGTGCTTAAGAAAAGAGGATGTTTTGCCCTTCTCCTTTGTTAGAAAACTGCCTAATGGAAGAGAAAACCAGCAGAACAATGTGCAGTTGGAAAGCTGTACCACTTTAACAATTTGGACACAGGAGCAAAAGTTTCAGATGATTTTTGACTTTTGGGGGCTCTTTTCAAGCTATAGAGGAACCCTTTTCCAGTTTACGTAATGCTCCAGTTTACCTAGCGGTGAGGTGCTACCTGAAGGCAGGATGCAGAGGCTGTGGCAGAATAAAGAGCCTGTTCCTGATTCCTGCTTTCCATATTGGTCACTGCCTGGCTTGAACGTGATGTTTTCATTAGTAGCTGAAATGCAGTCCCATTTGGTTTGCGAGCTGCCTTATAGGGGAAAACAATCACAGAACAAAAGCGTTTGGCTTCCACCAGAATCCATTAAAGCCTAATTACAATGCTAAGTAAGAGGGATACGGCAGCACTGAAGTGATGCCCATGAACACCACACTCGGTGTGTGTCAGCGTAAACACAGGTAATTGTGCTTATGCAAATAAAATGCAGCGGAGGCGTTTCAGCTCTGATCTGAGAAGAAACTGTCAGGGGTGGGCTGTGGAGACGTGGGCTGCATACCTGTGAAGTGAGATCCGGTTGTGCTGTCTGCTTGGCTTTCATACCACTTTACTTTTCCTGCCCCCTGGATGCTTGAAAGTGGGAAAGATGAAAGAACCGGTGGCAGAACAGTACCCGGGTTGAGCTGCTCTGCGTCAGCTGGGCCACGGTAACAGCAGTAAGAGCGAGCTTAGTGCCTGTCTCCAGAGCTTGCTGCAGCCTTGCTTGCTCGGAGGAACCTGCTGTTGTGCCCAAGCTCTTAAGGTTTCTGCGAGCAGCTAAGAATAAAGTGGAAGTGTTGGGTGTGAAGAGCATCGGGAAGCTTGGAAGAAGTGGCATAGCCCTCTTGTTTGATCATATGGCAGAAGCTAGGAGCGAATGCATCAGCACAGCAAGGGTGTAAGTCTTCCTGTCTCCCTGGTGTGAGTCTAGAGGGGAGAAGTTTCCTGCTAGAAGAATGTTCTATGGATATGACTTTTTTTCTTTGCTGAGTGGTTAAGAACACTCTGAACTGGTAGAAGAAAAATGTTGCCAGTGAAACATTACGCTTTAGGAACCATGTTCTGCTCTTTAGTAAGTGCAGCAGGTTAAGGCAGCTTGGTAATTCAGTGGGATCTTCTCTCTTCTCGTTCTCCTCCCATTAGAGATCCACTGTCTGGGGGACTTGAAATTGCCTTCCCCCTGCCGTATATCCCTTTACGGGGAGAAGCTGTCCCTGCTCCCCAGGATACTGTTCTGCAGCAGTGTGTCCTTGGGCTTCCCCTCAGGAGAGCGGTCCTCAGCATTTGGGCAGCCAATGCTCATTTCCAGGCTGCACTGCAGCTCACAGTTGCTGCTGGAAGTAGGGATTTTCTGCATGTTTGAAGTATTTATTACTTTAAAGCGGAAGAACAATTGTTAACTTTGGCAGCGGCATTTTCATTTCTTGGATCCTTCTTCATTTACTGGTTTCATCTGGGTCTCCTATAGAAACTCCTTCTACCTTCCCAAAACTTTCAGCTCCCTGTTGTGCAGGCAACAGCAAAGCTCTTCTGTGAGAGGGTGTCCCTGTGCTTGTGATAATTGTAGCTTGTTGCATGACGACTAACCTTTTAATGTGGAAACAGTGCTTAGTCTTCAGTTGTCACATTAATGCTTTGTTTTGTGCTTTCTAGCTGTATATCAGCATTGGCTTTTGTTCAGTTCTGTCTGGTTTTTTTGTGTGTTAAGTATAAATCTTCTAACCCAGTGTTATTTTTTTTTTCCATGGTTTTAATTGATTTGCAGTTCCTTAGACGAGAAATGTCTTGGGGATTAGGGTGACTTAATACGAGTTAGACATGGGTGGGCAGCAACCATTATTCTATGATTCCTGTGATGGGAATTGCTGCTGCAATTGCTCTCTTGAGCCCAGAGGTTGTCACCCTTTTATTGCTTCCTGTAACACCAGAGATCATTCCTTGCCTTGGCTGTGGGGCTCCTGATGGGTCTGTATTGAGCATGCTCAGAAAATCCCCCTCGGAAAGGCACCTCTTTCTGCAGCTCTGACCAAGCGGCTGCAATTGTGGCTCTGGGGAGCAGGCAACATGTCACCGGACAGGAATTGTCCGTACTGCAAAGCCCTGCTTCCACGGCTGAGGAAAAGCAACAAACCTTGTACACTTGGATGCAGAGTACCAGCTTAAACTCACTCGAGGGAAGAGCGCTTCGTTGCTTCCCTTCTCTGATCGTGTTTTCTCACCCAGCCATACCTCCTCACCAAACAGATTCAAGTGCTCCTTGTTTCTGTAATCCTGGCTGGAATTCATGTCCCCACCCTCAAAGCAGGGAAACAGTCTGGAAATGCCATTGTATCTGCACACTTGGACATGAGTTTGGGGTTCACGTTCCTGTGCTGAGCATGCTCATGGGTGCCCAGCATCCTCTTGCTGGGCCCAGGTGACTTGCTGGTGGAGGGCTGGTGGTCTGGGTTTGTTATCTTTCACTCATTTTCTAGGTTTTCTTGTCTCTTCTCTCTGGCTCTGGTGACAGGCACGATCCGTAAGGCTCAGAACCTTCTGAAACAGTACTCTCAGCATGGTCTAGATGGGAAAAAGGGGGCCTCTAACCTCATTCCTATGGAAGGTAATCACAGCTCTAGCTTCTTCACCCTTGACTTTCTCTGTGTATCTGCCTTGCTTTTCCAGGTGGGACTTCCATTAGCCTAGTGCTTAGTGGACAGCATTGGACAGGTACACCTGTCCTTGGGGAACCAAGGAGATGCTGGAGGGACAAATTATTTTTCTGAATTTAGTGTCTGAATTTCAAAGTCTCCGTAGACATGAGTACAGGTGGAGAGGAATGTTACCTTAAAGCAGCTGGCCCACCATAGCCACCTGGCTAATGGAAGCTCTGTCCTGATGACATCTGCTTGTGATGTTCCTGTTCTTTTTGCCTGGACTTTGAGACATTCAGTTTCCTAGTGACCTTTCCAAACCTGATGCTGAAGTGTCAGACCACAGCTAGCCCAGTGCATTGTGCCCATCTCCTCTGGGGAGGCCTACTTTTATTGTTGTCTTCTGTATTCTGATCTCCTCTGCTCATAGAGGTTGTACCAGATATGGGAGAAGAGGTCACCTGCTTCAAAGCATCAGTAAGACCTTTCTGCCTCCTGCTATGTACGTGTCCAAAGTAGATCTCTTTAGCACCTCCATTGTAGCCTGCTAAATCCCAGATGGTGACTAATGTCACTCATCTGGGGGGGAAAAAGAATTATTGTGCTGAGCAGGAGATGGGCTTTGAGTTTGGATTTGTAATGGTTGTGGGTACAAATTGGACTTCTGGTGCCTGCTGTCCCATTCAGAAGTTACGGCAGGAGGTTCAAGGGGCCAACAAATTACTTAACTCACACTTCTCATCAGGTTTCAAAGGGTTGCTACTGCTACATAGCCCAACAAAGGGATTTGGTCAGGTACTGTTCCTGGGACTGTGTAG